>CAUYLG010052733.1:97500-123218 GCA_963573385.1 Cacajao melanocephalus | reverse complement strand
TAATCGTTCTATTATAAAGACACATGCACACATATGTTATAGCGGCACTGTTTACAATAGCAAAGACCTGGAACCAACCCAAATGCCCATCGATGATAGACTGGACAAGGAAAATGTGGCACATATACACCATGGAATACTGTGCAGCCATAAAAAAACAATGAGTTTGTGTCCTTTGTAGGAACATGCATGAATCTGGAAACCATCATTCTCAGCAAACTGACACAAGAACAGAAAATCTAACACCGCATGTTCTCACTCATAGGCAGGTGTTGAACAATAAGAACACATGGACACAGGGAGGGGAGCATCACACACTGGGGTCTTTTTGGGGGGACCAAGGGAGGGACAGCAGGGTGCTGGGGAGGTTTGGGAGGGATAACATGGGGAGAATTGCCAGATGTAGGTGACAGGGGGATGAAGGCAGCAAACCACATTGCCATGTGTGTACCTATGCAACAATCCTGCATGATCTGCACATGTACCCCAGAACCTAAAGTATAATAAAATAAAAAAAAATTAAAGAAATGTTATAATCCTCATTATTATTGAACATTTTATTTGTATAACTATATGGAATTTATATACATATAATCCACAGATTTTATATATCCAGCTAGATACATTGATAGTTACAGGTAATTATGGAATATTTTAAAGCCTTAAAAACATTAATTTTCAATGTTAACATTGCATAATTTGGATCTCCAATGTATGCTATTTACAATGATCACTTTTGGCACCAGCTCTCTAAAGTATATATTCATGAATCTTAGACCACATTATTCATGCCTTTTGGTAGCTATCCCAGGAAATAAATAATATGTGCCTCAATTTCTGTGGAAGGAAGGAGGGAGGCAATAAAGAAAGGAAGAAAGAAAGGAAGTACAAAGCAAATACGATAAACTGGCTATTCAAGTAAACAATACATTCATATTCTAATGATAACCATTTATTAGTAAATAATAATACAATCTGTATATGACAGGTGTGTAGTATATTTAATAGCTATTCTAAATAATTAAAATGTCAAGAGTTATATCACTTTTTCTTATATCACATTATATTAGCTGTATCTGTACAAAACGTTGTTACACTCACTATTTGTAACAATAAATCATATCAATTCATTAAAAACTGGTAGTGAGGTTGGGGGCAGTGGCTCATGCTTATAATCCCAGCACTTTGGGAGGCCAAGGTGGGTGGATCATCTGAGTTCAGGAGCTCAAGACCAGCTGGGCAACATGGTGAAACCCCATCTCTACAAAACTACAAAAATTCAGCCAGGCACGATGGCAAGTGCCTGTAATCCCAACTACTTTGGGGGCTGTCGTGGGGTAATTGCTTAAACCCGGGAGGCAGAGGTTGCAATGAGCCGAGACTGTGCTACTGCATTCCAGCCTGGGCAATAGAGTGAGATTCTATCTTAAACAAACAAACAAACAAACAAACAAAAAACAACTGGTAGTGAACTGGAAGTAACAACCAAATGCTGGACATTACACTAGAAATGCCATGATATTTATGTTTCTTTCACTATGGGTGACCCATTTCCGATTTGGACTTTGAACAGAAAATACATATTTCATAAACAATTTTAAAATTGCTCCCTCAGTTCGCAAGCCAATGCCCACCACAATTGCAGCACAATTCAAGAGGGTGCTGAAGATCCTGCAGAATTAATGCAATGATTGAGGAAAAAAAAAAAAAAAAAAGAAAAAAACTGTGATACAGAATGTTCAGAAAGGCAATGAGCTAGAGTCACACAGTCATCTTTAAACCCCTGCCTAAATAAAGATGATGAATCCTTGAGACAATAAGTGAGCATTCCAGCCCACAAAGCACATGCCACATTGCAAACAAAAGTTCAGGCTGTTCTTTCTCATTGTCATTTATGTCATGCAGCATTTCTGGCACAGAGTAGTTCCTCAGTAAACATTGTGAAATAATATAAATGAATTTATACGTTTGATTTAAATTCAGCCAGAGAAGAGATAGCTCATGTTTCTTCAGCGTTTTCTCTGAACCCTTAGTGACGTGATACATTTTGTAGTACGCATTGCAGATTTTTCATTGTAAAATGTAAGTTGAGTCATGTTCAGAAAATTTTGGGGTTTTCTAAAGTCAACATATAAAGTCCAATGTCGAAAAAACATGTTTTTGTATGCATATAACTTATAAATCATATTATTATAGTTAAATTCCAATTCTGAAAGTGAACAAAAAAGTAAAGTGCACCTCTTATAATTATGTTCAATTATGGCTTATTTCTAACTGGCGTAGGTCCATGTTACACATAATAAGATTCCATGTACATTTTCAGCCATTCAAACTCAGGTAAATAGCTTTGGGTTTATAATTTTTAAATATCTTTATCAGAAAGTTGCTGGAACTGTTCTAGTTCTATGACATACTTTCCCAACTGACTTTAGAAGTGACATCTCAATTTTCTTTTATTTATATCTCTGAAACTACTACTTCAATGCTTTCTGATTTCATACCTGCATAATACAATTCCTGATTTGACCGCCAAATTTTGGCAAACAACCGGCTCCACGTCTCCCTGGATACCGGCTTTGTCAAGCCTCCAGATTCATTTCAACCAAACCACCTCTGCATGTAATTTTCCAACAACTCTGAACTCTCAAGCAACCAGGTGTTCTCCCTCACTCTGATCTGTTTGCACCTGATCCAGGCTTGACAAACATCACCATCTAGCAGTGGTTTATATCCATCATAAGGTTTTTCAAACATCAGTCATTCAATTATTTCCTTCACAAGTTTTGCTCCATCTGTATATGACTTGCTGTGTTATAATTATGACTTTATTGTGTAACAGATACTGTATGATAAAAGGGATATATTCTTTTGTTCTGCTAGCCACTGTATGTGCAGAGATGACAATACTAATTATCATGTACTGCTCACTCAGGAAACATTGTCGAATAAGCAAGTGAACAGATGAAGATACGACTAGGTGGAATCTTTCAAGATTATTCAGTACAACAAAAGCAATATTATTAAATTTTATCTTTACTCTGTTGCCTTCTGTAGGATCTGTCTTAGAGATCTGTCCCCTCTTGGTTATGAAGGGAGACTTGCAAGTAATACAGGTAAAATGTTACTAGTAAACCAAATTGAGGTTTTCCCTCTCTCTCTCTCTCTCTCTCTCTCTCTCTCTCTCTCTCTCTCTCTGTCTCTCTCTCTCTCTCTCTGTCTCAGATCTTTGCTATTCTGTTTCCGGGGCCAGTGGATCAAGTACTTTGCAGAGAGGTTTTTGAGAAATACTGAATCTCAGGCTCCATCTCAGACTTAATGCAGAATCCATGTTTAAAAAAGATACCCAAGTGATTCCTATGCCCATTGGATCTGACAGGCTCTGTCCTCCATGTAATCACAAAGAGTAAAAAGAGAATTGAAAGAGATAATATGTTTCTCACTATGTAACCCAGTATTCCTTAATTCTAAATGAGTGCTAATAAAACTTTTTGCAGTAACAGAAATATATTCTATACGTGCTCTGAACAATAGCCATGTGTGGCTATTTATCACTTTATAGGAGACAAATATAAATAAGAAACTAAATTTTAATTTTAAGTTTTGCTTAAATTTACTTTTAATTAGTCAATGAGGCCAATGGCTATTATGTTGGAGAGCATGAGTCTATTGGATAAAAACAGCTAAACGCTGAGGAACGCTTGTATGCTGATTTAAAGATGTTGCATAAATGGAGGATGACGTGATAAGAATAAAAATTAAATCCATGAAAACCTCAGGAAAATAACACTGTGCATTCAAATTATGTCATAAATTTTACAAATGAGTTAAGACACTAATAATAATACTTCAAAATAAGAAATGGCAAAGACTGCTAGGTAGAGTAAGAAAATGAAAACAACCATTAGGTGCTGCTCTCCTTCATGTCCCGTTAAAATGATGATAAAAAATAATTAAATAAATAAAAAAAAATAAAAATGAGACTTGGAAGAAGCAAGAACCACAACATTTTAAATGCTGGAAAGCTGCAAAGTAAGTGGTGACTGACAGTGTCCCCTAAATGTTGAATTCTGCACAGCAACAGTGGAGAAATTTGGGAGTTAATAGAATTTGTATGTCAGATGCTTTATTAGAAACAAGGTTGGTGATACTTAGCTCTCTTTGAAAATAGTGCTAAAGAAGAGATTGTAAGTATGTTTGAAAAACGTACATAAGAAGCATACACGTAGATCTCAACAGTTCCTCCCTCATTCCACTCAACTAGGAGACTGTCTTCCACTCCCTTCCTGCCCTTACCCCTCACTGCCCACATGTACCTCAAAAGAAGGTTAAGGGTTCATTATCTTAAAAGGGGAAAAGAGTGTCTTGGACACCAGCCTCAGCTGATGGAGGGGGTCCAGCTTAATTCTGAAAACAGAAGAATTAAGATAAATTTACTTTCTAAAAGTTAAATCTGTACTAGTTTCCTGTACTCAGCACCCAGAACTCCAACAACTAGGTTTATATCCCAGAGTCATAAAATAGGAGTCTTTTCTGGATAGTTGGATCAGCCAAGAGAAAAATAAAAACAAAAATAAAAACACAAATGAATAGTAAAAGTCAGAAGATACAATGAGAAAATCTTCAAGAAGGTAAAGTAAGGAGATAAATTTGTGGAAAGTAAGAGCCAAAAGATAAGAAAAGTCAAAGAAAAATATCTGAATAATAGTAGTTCCAGAAAAGGAACAAAAAAATGAGACACAGAAAAGCCATCAATGATATATTTTCCGCTTTATTCCTTAGAAACAAAGACATGGATTTCCAGATTCAAATGTCTCGCTAAGTGTCCTGCGTGATGGATGAAAATATACACACAGCAATATTCAAGACTGATAATTTCCAAACATCAGAGATCTGCCTCTGCAGTCTCTTCTCTTTCTCTATTAGACAATTATAACTACTGTCTGCACTGCTGATTTCCTGCCCTAAATTCTGCTGATAAACTTCATGTTACATTTTTCTCCTTGCAAAAATGTTTCTCTGATGGTTTTCGAGTTCTTTTCCATTGTATCATGCAGGATCTCAGGAAGTTTACCTACCATGCCTTCTGTTGTAGGAAGCAATTAGTGAAATATACTCCACCAAAACAAGGAAGTAAGTCATGCAGAAGAAAATGAGAAGTTACAGGGGAAAAAAAATGGAGAGAATACAAGAGAAATGTGGAAGGAATAGTAAGGAGATGATTATCAAGATACCACCACTGGGTGTTGGAATTCTTGAGAGTAATCAAACCAGATTGAAACTAGTCAGAAAAGACTAAGGAAGATGTCATCAAGACTATAAAATTGGGCTGGCAGAGTAGCTAATTATTTCTGTAATCTAAGCACTTTGAGAGGCTTAGATGAGAGGATCACTTGAGGCCATAAGTTCAAGACCAGCCCCAGTAGCGTAGAGTGACCCTGTCTCTACAAAATAAAAAAATAAAAATAAAAAACTAGCTAGGCAAGGTAGCATTTGCCTGTAGTCAGGAGGCTGAGACAAGAGGATCACTTGAGCCCCAGAATTCAGCCTGCAATGAGCTATGATTGCACACTAAACTCCTTTGGTATGACAGTGCCATACCAAAGTATGACAGTATGAAGGAAGGAAGGAAGGAAGGAAGGAAGGAAGGAAGGAAGGAGGGAAGGAGGGAGAAAAGAAAAGGAAAGAGAGAGAGAGAAAGGAAGGAAGGAAGGGAGGGAGGGGAAAGAGAAGGAAGGAAAGAAAGAGAGAAAGAGAGAGAAAAAGAAAGAAAGAAAAGAAAAGAAAGAAGGAAAGAAAAGAAAGGAAGGAAGAAAGGAATAAAGAAAGAAAGAAAGGAAGGCTATAAAATTGAGAAAATAGCGAACATATTAAGATGTGGTTTACACTACCGCAGGGTGAAATTGCGGATGCATTAACATTAAGTACATAGGAAACTCCCCGCAAATAACCACAAAGCTTAAAAATGCATTAAATTGAGGGAAACCAAGGTAATGTACAGGAAAGAAATAGAAATCACATGGCTCAGCTATGAAAGCATTTGCATAGCCATTGCAATATATATTTTGGATGTCAGTCACTACTTGTCCTTTAGGGATAGATAGTAAATAGAAAAAATTATCAAAAATAGTTTTAAGTGGGTGCCATTGAGCACAGGCAACGCGCGCAGTGAAGCAAGAAGAGAGCAGCTAGCTTTTACAGGGGATGGCTTTGTTTTGTAGCCTTATAAACTGTTGGTCTCAAAGTTGTGTCTTTAAAACTCAAACTATAAAACATAGAAATGACGAAACAAGACAAAAACTAAATTTTGAAATTACAAAGAAATGGGAGAAACCCTCCAATTGTGACGATACCTTAATTTCAGTAGAAACTTCTGATTGAACGCTTGGTAGGCAGACTCTTGAGCACTGGAAATACAACAGTGAATAAAACAGACAAAAATCACTGTCTTTGCAGTTTGTCTTTTCCTCAACGACACATCGGAAAATGTGAAACTACATCTGCCCTGTAATTTTCTAACTTCAGGTTTTAGAACTTTGGCAATAGACTGCAATTACCAGGCTCTGGCCACCTATTGAGTCCCTTATCTAATCACTCTCTCTCAGACCCCCAATTCCAGCCAAACATCTCTCCTTAAAGTCTTTGCGTTTTCTGTTTTCCTGAACTAGAAAAATTCTTCCCACAGATATCCCAATTGTCTCATTCATTCTAGTTTCGAGTCAATTACCATCTCAGCAGAGAGACCTCATCAATTACTATCTTTAAAGTACCTATGGTTGCCCTTTTTCCCTCTCCCCTTTCACTGCTTTATTTCTCCTTATTGCACTGAAAACCCTGGATGTAATCTGCATTTATTTGAACATGTGTTTATTGTCAGTATTCTTCTGACAGAAGCTGACACATTATAGTGATAACTTTCTTCTGTTTGCCTCTAAATTCATGGTGTCTAGAACAGTGTCTGGTTAATAGCAACTTCTCAGTACTTATATTTAGAAGAAAAGAAGGAACAATATAAAGGAGAAAGACAATAGATAGACACAACAGATTAAAATAAATCCATGATATGTTTCTATAAGCACATATTTATATTTATAAAGTTATTTTACCTCCTAATCGTTAAGGTCCAAATTACTTTTAAAGATGGGTATTTTAGGTATCTTTAGCTATAACAGTGGTCAAGAATAGATTGGTTTCTGTAACTAGGATGTTTTCCAAATGTGAATACAATTACTTGAAGCAGACAGGTCAGGGTTTTTCATGACTTCAGTCACTTCTTTTAGGGCTCGGGATATATTTATTCATTGAGCAGATTTTTGTTTTTATATCTTTAGTAAAAGTGAAATTTGCAATGTTCTAGATCCAACATACCAAGATTTGACACATTCTTTAGAATATAGCAACACCCTATTAGCTGCCGTATAACAAATAAGTACAGAAAAGAAATATCTAGACAACTTTGAAATTCTTCTTGCCACATTACTCTTAAGGGAAGAAAAAGGTGTTAAGAGGTGCTGAGTAATAATCACGGATGAGTCACTTTCTGACACGGTTGTCTTGCATAATTTACTGAATATAACACTTCAGATGGTCTTTGCTAGCTTTTCAACTCCCAAAAAGAGATATTAATTTTTGTTGTAGTTGTTTTCTTTTAAAAACCAGAATTTAGGCAACTTTCTTAGAACTTTGGAACCAGACACCGTTTGTGAGTCTGCAGTTACATCCAGCCACATTCTTCCACTCTGGATGCAACACTCCTGAGCTACAATCAGTTTTCTTCTGATACCCTGCCCTCTGCAGCTGCCTCCTGCCACTACTGACAAATATGAAGTCAGAAATCATAGTCAAGTGCAGTGACTCAACGCCTGTACTCCCAGTACTTTGGGAGGCCGAGGAGAGTAGATAATGAGGTCAGGAGTTCAAGACCAGCCTGGCCAAGATGCTGAAACTCTTTCTCTACTAAAAATACAAAAAGTAGTCGAGCATGGTGATAGGCGCCTGTAATCCCAGCTACTCGGGAGGCTGAGGCAGACAACTGCTTTAACCCAGGAGGCAGAGGTTGCAGTGAGCCAAGATCTCACCACTGCACTCCAGCTTTGGCAACAGAGCAAGACTCCATCTCAAATAAAAAAAAAAATTAGAAATCATACTATTTTTAGATTACTTATTTATTTACCTGTAGAGACAAAGTCTCTCGTTGTTGCCCAGGCTGGTCTGGAGCTCCTGGCCTCAGAAGATCCTCCCACCTAAGCCTCCTAAAGTGCTGGGGTGATGGGCCTGAACCACTCCGCCCAGGCAATAGTTTAGTCTTGGTAGAGCCCAGCTTCTGTGAAAATCAGCAGTGACTGTGCTAAACCGGCTGTTACAAAATACAGTCTCAGTCTTAATTGAAATACAAGCTACTGCAATATTGTTATTTACTGGGGAGACTGATCACATAAACTCTGGCAATATCCCCACGTGCATTAGAAAACCTGGGGTGCTGCAGATCTGCAATGCTGCTGCCAGTTCAAAGATAATAACGGGAAAGAGGGGTTAAAAAAACATAGGCCCAAATGGGGAAGAGTTAAACTGAGAAGCTTTCTGCCAAAGACCTCCTGCCTGTGAACTGGGAGTGGGCAGCAGCACAAAGCCAGTGACCCAGTTGGGAACAGAAAGGAGAATGAGGGATAATTTTTCTCACTAACCTTAAGAGCCGTGGGTAGGATTTTAAGCGGAGACTATCTGGGAAACTGCAAAGCAAGCACATAAAATACAATGTGCTCCTATGCTGGCACAGGGAGGGGACTGCAGGTGGGCACAGGGATAATCTGTATCATGCAATGGAAGCCTGATGGAAACCGTTTTAGACAAGCGTATGATTGCCACAAACAATTTAAAGCTGAAAGGAAAATCTGACTAGTCTGTGTCTGGGAGTTCCTGTCCCAGCTCTATCCCAGGAGCTAAGCAAAGAAGGCCCAGTTGCACACATCCTTCCAAAGTCCTAGAGTCACTCTAGGGCAGGATATTGGTAGAAATGGGAGTCAGGATAAAATTTCTGCTGCTCTACTTGGCTTGGAATCTCATTTTCATATTTAGTAGCAGATTCCAATGTCTCTCCCTTAAAGAAAATGAAAGATTATCTGCCCAGACTTGGTCCACCCTGATACACTGAATACCCAGAATGATGTCACCTTCTCACTGTCCCTCAATTTTCTCTGTTTTCAAATGGACATCCTAATGACAGTCTTATGAGATTCAAGGGAGTTTATACATGCCTTCATCTCAGAAGAATGCCCAGTACATTGCAACTGATCCAACTACGTGAAAGTTATCACTATTACCTATCCCCTAAACTGACACTTTGAGAAAGTGCACAATTTCTTTGTGGTACTCTGATGATAGCCTTTACGCTATTTAGGCTGAGGAAAGGTGATGATAAATGTCTGCAAAGCTAAAAGGTTCTCTTTATTTTACTGAATAAAGAGGTAGTTGGTTAACTGTAGAATTACAGCTGCAGCAATAAGGAAAGAGAAGATTAGTGTGGCTGCCAGAGCAATTGGGAATTTGGAGAGAGGATGAGGCAGG
The DNA here is from genome assembly GCA_963573385.1 of Cacajao melanocephalus. Lineage (NCBI taxonomy): Eukaryota > Metazoa > Chordata > Mammalia > Primates > Pitheciidae > Cacajao > Cacajao melanocephalus. The sequence continues at coordinate 113,657 of CAUYLG010052733.1, read as the reverse complement.
AGAATCACTTGAACCCGGGAGGCGGAGGTTGCAGTGAGCCGAGATCGTGCTGCTGCCCTCGTCTGGGTGATAGAGCAAGACAACACCTCAAAAAAGAAACAAACAAAAAATACATCCAAACTCATTTTAAAAACAACAATAGGCAATTATTGTCATACTCTGGGTCCTGCTGACAAGCTGGGCTCTGTTGAGGGGTCATGTTGCCATCTGTGAGTCCAGTTGGGCTTGGCTGTTTGGCATGAGTTAAGCCAAAATCTCATCCATTTGTCTTCATTCTGGGGTTGAAGTTGATAATAAACATCTTTATTTTCTCCAGAAGCTCTCCTCAAGGCAGTACCTTGGAGAGTACCTTAGAAAACCTGGGGTGCTGCAGATCTGCAATGCTGCTGCCAGTTAGAAGATAATAACGGGAAAGTAGGGTTAAAAAAATAGACCCAAATAGGGAAGAGTTAAACTGAGAAGCTTTCTGCCAAAGACCTCCTGCCTGTGAACTGGGAGTGGGCGGCAGCACAAAGCCAGTGACCCAGTTGGGAACAGAAAGGAGAATGGGGGATAATTTTCTCACTAACCTTAAGAGTAATGGGTAGGATTTAAGTGGGGACTATCTGGGAAACTGCAAAGCAAGCAAATAAAATACAATGTGCTCCTATGTTTACAGACACATAAAAATAAAAATGCACTGAATACACACATTTCAAGTCTCTGTTTGGGTCATATCTCTTAATATCTCATTGACTGAAGCAAGTCAAATCATCAAACCCCACATTAGAAAGCAGAGAGGCACTTCTGGGTGCAGCAGGAGAACTGGCAATGTCACCTACAAAAGGGCACAAAGGCAGGAAGGGGGGTGCTCATCTTCCACACAGTGTCACTCTGCCCTCTCCTCTGTCTCTGCCAATTCCCCAGAAAAGGCAGTTATTATTCTTCAGACTTTCGGAATCAGATTTTGGTGTTGGCTGGTTGTTTGCTCACTTAATGTAAATGCTGATGAGATCTTCCCCAAGTTGAGAGCATGGTACAAATGAGAGTGTAAAAAAAAAAGTTTATTTATTTGAATTTTCCTTGAATTTTCCCAGGACTTCTCTGATTTAATAGTGTACTAGAGCTCAGTATTTGAGAATTCTTTTTTTCCTTTGCTTGTATCTCTTATTTTATTACTGTCTTCTTATAACAAATAGACCAAACAGAAACATTAAAGAAAAGCTCCCCTTCCGTTGTTTAAAAATTTAGACTGCACCTGTCTGCACATCCCACAGCCCAAGCTTCCAGAGAAGCCTTTATGCCATTATTCCAGTGTCTTCTATTCCCATGTCTGTCTACCAAATCCGGGAGTTGTGGTATCTCCAGTAATAATTATTAACAACGTTGAAGCCTCCATTAATACCTCTGTGACTATGTCATAATCATGCTTGTTTTTTAGCCCTTTTGTTTGGATGCCCTGTAGGACATGCACTATGCCAGGGGCTACCTCGAATCCTTGCCAGTAGCCTCTGCTGAGATGCATGCAGATAAATCTGAACTATGTCCAAGAAAACAGAAAAAGGGAATTTTGTGAACTTTTAATTTGGCACACAATTTTGCATTGCTCAGTAGTGAGAAATGTCATGAGTTGTCGCCTATTACAACTAGAATAAAAAAATAAATAGGCAGGTATGATAAAGTACTGATTCTCCCAACTCTGAATTTCTCAAACCAGCTACATTTCACCATCTACATAACAATGATAACAAAATTACTAATAAAATTTGGGGCCAGTAGTATGCTTTTCAATACTTTATTTTCATGAATAAATACAAGTAATGATGCAAAATAAACACTGTAAAAATCTAAAACAATTTTAGGTTGACTTCCTTAGAGAGACATGTGGAGACCCAAAAACGGGCAAGAGATAATTTCAGAATAAAGGACCATTTAACTATGTAAAAAGAAGACATAGCTTTGTCCTGATATTTTCGCATTTTGTCACTTATTGATAACATCATCATAGGCTGGAACCTACAAACCAGTAACTTAAAGATCTGTACCTATAACCCATCATTTCAAGAGCTACTTGATTGGCGTGGAATTACAAATGTTATGGAGGTTAAATTGAAATCTCCTTTGGTCCCAGAGAGAAAATAGCTGTTTTTGACATGGAACTAGTGGGTTCCAGTTGAGGAACATCTATGCTTCTTAGCTATACTCTTATCCACAGGAGTTTGCTTAGCAGTCACTCCCCATTTAACACTCAGGCCACCACTTATCTAAATGAGTTGCCATGTGGAAAATGTGTATGTATTTGCAAACAGAGCATCCCACATGCATTATTCACAACTCCTCTGGCAAAAACAAGTGATAGAAAATCAACTCCAACTGCCTTAAGGGGAAAAGGGACTTTATTGACTCACATAACAAAAAAGTCAACAACAGCCTGGCATCACGCACATCAAATTCAGAGGCTCCAAGTATGTCATCGGGACCCTTGCTTTTGATCTCAGAGCTGTTTTCACATGTGGTGCCTCGTTTCTTAGACAGTGACGCTGCACCTGCCAGCAGCTTCAGTTTTACATGTTTTCTCTCAGCCGCTTTAAAAGAAAGAAACTGTCCCTTTCTTGCAAGATCGCACCAATGTATGTCCTGCAGTTGGAACTCACTGGCTTGGAAGAGTCTGGCATGAGTCTCATGGCATCCCTGAATTTGCAATGGATTGGCCAAATCTGCTTTACCTTAGGAGTCGATGCTGCTGTGATCCACAGCAAAAGAAGTGGGAAAATGTAAAGGAGAGGTATTTTCCAAGAGAAAAGTCAAATTTATTTATTTATTTATTAAATCAAAAGAATCAGTAGAAGATACTGGAATGCTAGGGAGGCCAAAACACAGATTCCACCACACCAAGAAACCTCATTCCATATACTCCTCACTAAGCTTTATCTACAACAGAAGCCATCCCCTCTTCTGTGCTAGGAAGACGTGATTGATAGTCCCCATGTGTTTGCCCTTCCAGTGGCCTCAGTAACTCAGATCCCAGAGGGTAAGGGAGCTAGAGGACTCAACAATACACATCCAGTTAGCAACTTCTGTCTCTGGAATCAAAATGCTCTCTAGTGATGTTTTTGAAGGCCTGAGCCCTGTTAAGTCAAACTGCCTAATAATAAGCCTGGTAGTGTCTCAAAGAAATTATTTTGCAATGTTAATTTACAAGAAATAAAAATAACATATGTACTATCTTCCCCAATGAAAGCACTGAATTTACTTTCTTAAAAAGGTCCCGGACAGAGATAGTGGCTCTTTCTCTTCATTGACAGCCATTACGTTACTTATTTAAGCTTAACAAGTTCGTAGAGAAACCCTGAGCTTCTCATTAAAGGCATAACCTAAATTGTGATAGATAGAAGTAACAAATCCCAATATAGTCTATAAAAATAAAATTATTCTCAGACTATAAATGAGAGTTCAGACTCATTGCTTATTTTTTAAGTATTTCCTAGAATTCTTCTCATTATTGATCACTTTCGGTTTTACATTTTATTACTGGTGACTTCTAAGATGTAGTTAAAGAACTAAAAGGTGAAGAGCTGCTATGTGAAATAATACCATAATATTATTGATAATGGTTTTTATTTACTATTATTATGAAGATACTATACATGAAATATATTTTAGGATTTACAGATGAATGATTAAACACTATTAAAGTCATATAGAGCTTACATTCCCTGTGAGTTTCCTTATAAGAATTCATTAAATATTATTGAGATATACGAACTAAGGATGCAAAACATTTTAACCTTGACAGAGTTTATTATAAACATGCAGTTATGATTGTATTTCTTGAGGAATACATGCATGTGTGTGTTCTTTAGTTTACACAGCTTGAAAAATGGGAGTCAAATTATTTTACATAAAATTTATATAAAATTCTATGTAACTCATCAAAAATTAATTCTCATGTGTAGCATATTAAGATTTTATTTTTAAGCTTAATTCAACTTTAAAATTGTTTTTCTTCTTTTCACATGAAAAAGTTTATAATGTTCGTGATTGTATTACATTTGTTTGGGATGTGATGTTTATATTATGTAAGTGGAACCACTTTAACTATTCCAGTTTCAAAATCATGACAAATATTACTTGAGGAAACTTGGAAGCTTATCAAGAGAAACCAGTTAGGGCAGTTTCTTATTGTTGTTTGTTTTATAGTTCTCATCGTAAAAATCAGAAGAGGTAAAGGGAGAAGGACTGTTTCTAATATATTTAAAAATTAGTTGCTAGATATTCTAAGATAAAATTAAGAATCAAACTGTGTGATTTTGAGATGGCCAGTTTTGACACTTTTGACCCTAGCAAATAGTAGGTGAAATGAATATGATATTTAACACCAGAAACACAGTATGCTTTCTGAATGAAAACAAAATGAGAAACAGAATGGAAATGGACTGGAAAATTGTTAGGCAACATTTTTTTTTCCAAAGGACTTACATAACTCTTAAATCTTATTCATTGCCTTCACATTCAGTCAGGTCACTTCAAAAATTCCTTACATAACAGGACTTTAAATGGAACTCGTGCTTTCTCAGGAGAGAAAGACTGAAGCTATAGCTGAGAATAAAAGATGTCAAACTCCTTACATTTATTTATTTGTTTGATATGAATTCTCACCCTGTCGCCCAACCTGAAGGCAGTGGCGCAATCTCTGCTCACTGTAACCTCTGCCTTCTGGGTTAAGCCATTCTCCTGCCTCAGCCTCCTAGTAGCTGGGATTACAAGCACACGCCATGATACCTGGCTAATTTTTTGTATCTTTAGTAGAGATAGGATTTCACCATGTTGGCCAGGCTGGTCTTGAACTCCTGACCTCGTGATCCACCTGCCTTGGCCTACCAAAGTGCTAGGATTACAGGCGTGAGTCACCACACCCAGCCACTCTTATAAAGGTCATCAACCACTGAATGGAGGTTTGCCCAAGGGTAATCCAAAACCAGTCAGCCCCACATGATCCAGCAGCCACTCCAGGTTATCTGAAGAAAAAATATTCCTGGGCATGTCAGTAGAAAGGATGCCTTTAAGGCAGCAGTTGTTAACTTTGACTATATAGTAGAATCATTCAAGATGCCCGGGCCACACCCAAAACATGACATCCCAATTCTGGGCATGGGTCACAGGCATTGGCAATTTTTGAGGCTCCCAGGTGATCCCTTGTGCAGATTGGTGCTGCACGCCAGCCCTTCTTTGTCTCACCATGACCCTCAAGCCAACTGAAAGGCTTTGGGAAGCTTGGGGAATATTACTGTATTGAGGAACTTGAAGTTCAGAGAGTTCAGCACTTAAACCACACCTGAAAAATGTTAAAGGCAAGAGGACCAGAAAATGGGACCAAGAGAGGGAGACGAGGGAAAGGTATAGCCGAAGGCAGCTCTATGACCATTAATTGCAAGGTAAAGACACAGCCACTGCCTAGGAGCCTGGTGCTGGTCTTCTAAAATGGAGCTGTCCTTCCGCTGTTGTCAAGAGATTTTATTTATGAAGAATGTCTACAGATAGAGAGAGACTATGTGAATGAAACTCATTAAAGCAAGCACTAACAAAATGAAGCCTTGCCTGGACTGAAGAATGAGCCAAAATGCCTACTGGGGTATCTCCCAGGAGCCCAGGGAGAGGCATTCCTTGGACTCTTTGTTAGCTGCATCCAGAGAGCATCAGTCAAAATTATGATTGCATGCTCCCTTAAAACTTGGTCTTTTTTCTTCAATCCACCCACCACTCACTCCAGGCCCAAGTTTGGAGGGACTAGAAGCAGATGTCAGTTAGTAGCGGAGGAGAAAGGGTGTTTGGTGGGGTGGGGAAGACTGCAGCAGTAAATCATATTCTTCCTACTTTCTCAAAGCTGGCTTCTAATGGGCCTAATCTGCCAAGAAAAAAAAAAATGGAAAAACTGAAAATGAAGTTTTGACAATGGGAAACTTTGGAATTCTACAAGTAAGATTCATCTGATCTGCTGAAATTTTAATTCAAAGAAGAATTTTCCAACGGACCTTATTTGAAGACATTGGAGTGGAAACAAATAAAAGTTTTCCGTAATTTTGACCTTCCTGAGTCTAACTCATTCAATAAACACAAAATTTACCTTAAGTTCCTAATTACCAGATACTATAACACTGACTGCTAAGTTCATTGGAGACAAAAATAATTTTATGTATGTGGCTATATGGCTTGTCTATCTGAATTCCCTAAAGACAGAATACTTACATAATTGTAATTATTATTATTATATTATAATTGATGTGTTGTTGTCATTATTATTATAATTGTCCTAGGGCCAAGTTTCACTCAAGCCTGGTACTTATAGATGTTCAAAAATATGTATTGAATAGGTGGAGAAATAAGAAAATATGCAAGCATGAATCAGATCCATTGGCACAAAGGAAACAATCACTTTTTTATTATGAAGTAGTATGACACACACTTTGTTGTGTACATATTTTTGCTAATTAAAAGTACTAAGGCCTCATTTTCTACCCCTCCCTCTGGGTCTTTCAGTTTTGTTTTTGCTCTCCTAATCCTTATGTTATCCACTTCTTTCAATACATAAACACACACAACACAAATGATCACAATAAGAGTAGCTGGGATTGGGTGGATGAAGTATAACTTGTCTTTCTTCCTCCTGCTGTTTACTTGAGACTCCCCCGACATACCCTATCCCATTACCCTACACCATTACTCACTTTACCCATCCCAAGTAAAGAATGTGCTCCTCCACTGGTAGGCTTGGTATTCTGAGAAGGAGGAAAGACAGCAAGGGTTGTGACCCAGTCTATCACTGCTGATGGATAAAGTTGTCTAAACCTGGCATTGCAGATTCAAAACCCTTACTATCCGCATGGGTAATCTCCGCTCTCCAGTACCAATCTTAGCAGAAATGAATGTAGTCATGTGATCTCCAAATGCCTTACGCTTGTGTCTGTTCTTAACTTGCCCCACAGTTAGGTCACGAGAGAGGGTTACTCACTGTGTTTCCTTCTTATGTTTACCTTTGCCTTCCTTCTTATCTAATGGATCAAACCTTACAGTTTGCTTCCTGAGGTTTTTTTTTTCTTCTTCTTCTTCTCATGTTTCCCTTCTTCGCTACATACCACTAATAACCATTAGTTGTTATTCTCCATATGATTTCTCATTTTGAGTGTAAATATACTCTTTGACTCCAGCTCCTACTAATATCTAGCCTGTGGATCAACCTGTGCTATAAAATAAGACCGAATTTATCTTTTCAGAAGACAGAGTCTAATGATGTTACTTTTTGCTGAAAATCTCCTAGGACTACTGGTTGCTTTTAGGAAAAGCAATAGCTTTTCAGGTCCTTCCCAGGCTGAATTCACCTTCCTATCTAGGTTTCTGCCTTGGTTCATTCTCTCCGCACTGGCCAATCCTAGCCTAACAAGGCATACCAATCCTGCCTCATTTCTCACATTCTCTCTGCATTTCTCATTCTTTGTCGTACTAATCATACAGCTAAAATGTATCATACTTTTTAAAGAAAAATTCATTTCGACCACACATCCAACTTGGAATGTGGTGTGATGATTAATTTTATGTCAGAACTTTGCTAAGGTACCCAGTTATTTCAACACTAATTGAGGTGTTGCTATGAAGATATTTTACAGATGTTGTTAACATTCACCATCAGTTAACTTTAAGTAAAGGGGATTTTCTTCAATAATGTGGGTGGCTTTAGCCACTCAGTTCAAGTTATAAGAGTAAAAATTGAGCTTTCCTGGCAAGAAAGAAAATCGGCCTGAAAACTGCAGAATCAACTCCTGCCTGAGTTTTCAGCCTCCTGGTTTACACTATAGATTTCAGACTTGCCAGTCTCATAATTATATGAGCCAGTTTAATAAAATCTCTCTCCCATCTCTCTCTCTTTGTATGGATATGTATGTATGTACATACATATACATATGCATATGTATGTGTGTATATATACATGAAATACATGATACATATGACCTGTAGATATATTTCTGTAAAAACCATGTTTAATACAATCGGTTCTCCTCTGTGTTCCTGAAAATTGTTGCCTGCTCCTCAATTAAACCGTCCATTATTCCTGCCTACATTTTGTTACTGTCTTGACTTTCAACCTTATTGGATATAGAGTATTTAATATCCTCTCACTGTGCTTTGTATGTAGAAGATGAACAGCAAATATTCTATTGAAGAGAAAAGCAAAAAGGATTCAATCATTCCTACTGAGGTTTTTCACGTCAAAAGCCCCTTCAGTGTGGATTTCTTATAAAGAATTGACAGAGTCTATGCCATATTAGGAAACTATTATGTTTGACCAGGTTTGTAGTTATTTCTGTTATCGAAAGGACTCAACATGAAACACTGAGAAACTATACTTTCAAAGTATGAAACAGGGCTGGGCACCATGTCTCACATCTTTAATCCCAGCACTTTGGGAGGCTGAGGCAGGAAGGTCACTTGGGCCCAGGAGTTTGAGACAGGTCTGGAAAACATAGTGAGACTCTCATCTCTCCCAATAATTAAAATATTAGCTGGCCATCATAGTGCATACCTGTAGTCCCACTACAGGGACTACTTGGGAGGCTGAGGTAGGAGGATTGCTTGTGCCCAGGAGGTCCAGGCTGTGGTAGGCTATGATCATTCTACTGCACTTTAGCCTGGTTGACAGAGCAAGACCCTGTCTCAAAACAAAACAAAAAAAACAAAATAACAACAAAAACCCACAGTGTATGAAGCAATGTCTCTTGTCTTCTAATTAATATATGTATAGTATTTCATATATGTGTGATTAATGTTAAAAATAAATTGATTTATAAAATAAGCTGTACTAAAGAAAGTAGGATTTTGATTCTGCACAAAACGTATAAAGTTACTGAAGAAAAATTTGCCAATTAAGCATCTAGACAGAATCTTGTTTACTTTTACATGCTATGTAAACTCTCTTTAATTTTTCTTTCCCAGAAGATGCACATATATAATTTCTCTGAAATTTTCTAAAACTCCAAAATGATCACAAGCAAAGAAATGTAATCAGTGTTTGATTTCAAAAAAAAAAATAATTGTGATGATTATTGTAGTGGCTTAAATATGTCGGGACTCAGAAGGCAACTACCCTAAAATGAAGGCCTCAGATCTAATAGTTTGCCTTTGACCTTCTGTCTGTCTGTTTCTCTGTCTCATTCTTCCCCAAGATTAGCCATAGAAACTAGAATCCATTTTCCCTATAATTAATCATAGAAACCAGAACCCAGCCAGGTGCGGTAGCTCATGTCTGTAATCCCAGCAGTTTGGGAGGTCAAAGCCAGCAGATCACATGAGGTCAAGAGTTTGAGACCAGCCTGGCCAACATGATAAAATCCCATCTCTACTAAAAATACAAAAATTAGCCCAGTGTGGTGTCACATGCCTATAATTCCAGCTTCTTGGGAGGCTGAGGGTCAAGAATGGCTTGAACTCAGGAGGTGGAGGCTGCAGTGAGTAGAGATCATGCCACTGCATTCCAGCCTGGGTGACAGAGTGAGACTCTGCCTGGAAAACAAACAAAAAAGAATCCAGAACCCCTTTTCCCCAAAGTCACCCATAAAACCTAGAAATATTACTCAAAATTTTCCTCTGCCTTTCTGTGCAAAAACTAACCATAAAGAAATTACTTGACCTACTTTACTTGACTGTAGGTCCTAAGACCCTCATGCCAGAGAAGGTCCAGCCTTATACCTAGAAAGAAAGTATGCTGCTCAGAAAGGCCAGGAAGAACCTAGAAGGACTGGCCTTCCTGGGGTTCTTTTTGCCCAATCACATTTCTACAAGGCTGTCCACACTTTGTTAATCCTAAGCATACAATTTCTCCTATATCTTTGGATCTTCGTTATAAGGCTCTTGTGTTTACACAAATAACTTTGTTTGCCTGTTCTCCATTACTTTGCCTTTTGCAGGCTGATATTTAGTGAAAATTTACAGAGCCAAACTTTTGGCTACTACAAAGGTATGCATATATTATAATTTTCTTACAATTGTAGATGTTCTGTGAATGTCATATTTTCATTTCCTCCTTCATGAACCAGTTTTTTTGCTAGTCATCATGTAAGGATGAGAATCTACTCAAGTATGAATCTCAGACACACAAAGGATAATATCCTGAGCTTTCTATTAATATTAAATTTCTGACTTTTTATTTTTTTTGAAAATTGTCTCAGGCTTTTGGAAAGAATCTTAAGACTTATTCCAATGTGGGTAGAAGTACAAAATTATTAAAAGTTGTCTTCTTTGCATCATAATGAAATGAAAGATAAATTATTCACATTTTTTCTTTTTTCTTTTTTAAAAAACTAATTTATACATGCAAAACTCATTTGTTCCTCTTGAACTAGTATTTCCCTTAAAAAGTTACATACTGATTTTTAGAAAGGCTTAGTAATGACATTTTTAATACAGGAATTAGGAAAAGAAATTGCACGTCAAAATAATATTTAATGGAATAGTGCTACTCTTATTTTCTGAACTTAATATTTATCAGAGAAAGGAAAAATAAAAACAAATAGGTGAGTAAATACAAGAACAGACTTGTGCCTTTAATTTAGACATTTTTTGTAGATGTATAATGCTGGAAGAGCTTAAGAAGAAACTGATTGTGATCTTAAAATGGAAGTAGTGGTTCATATTTAGGTAATTTCTCATCCTACCTTTTTATTTCATAGCAGCTAAACATTCTGAGAAGACTACTCTGTCTTTCTTTAGCATACAACCCAGAATCTGCTTGATTAGCTATTGTGGTTTAGTCAAATTATCCAAGGTTAGCACAATTCATTTGGAAAATCTCTGACTTTACTCCTTCTCAGGTCTTTGACAGTTGGTGAGCATTGCACACAGAGACTATTCTAAACAGAGATGTGCTGTCAGACTCATTCCATGAGAAAACAGACAAACAATAACAACAACAACAAAAAACTAGCAGCCATTTAGATTAGCCAGATAAGGTTGAGGTAGCTCAACCTTTATAAACAACTCTTAGCCTCAATTAGGACATGCAAGAATCAAATACTAAATAAAAAGTACATATTTTTCCATTTAAATTTGCTTTATAAATTATTGAAGAATTTATTTATGGGAGACCAAAATATGCCATTCCAAAACATGAAGGATTGGTGAGCTGAAAACAAGAAGAGGCAGATACAGGAATGCTCTCTGCTTTCCCTCTATTTACCTAGAAGCAAGATATGGATTTAGGTAGATAAAAGGCATCTTGCCCCTCTCTCTACCAGGGAGAACAAAGCTTGACCACTAAAGGCAACTTTAGATGTTGATCTGCTGGCCGGTTACAAGCCTGCTGCTAAGTTGCTGCCTGGAGAGAATTAAAGTTCTTTTCCTTTGTCTTGCACTTCTGTAAACATTTACGATTTTTTGTTGAAGATGCTACATAAGCTGGAATTCCATGCCACCTCTTTGATAACTAGTCATCCTCTTGGTTTTTCCCATGTATATAAAAAATATTCATGTTAATTAACTACTATTTGTTTTCCTCTTGTTAATCTATATTTTGTAACAGAGGTCCATTCTGAGCAAGAACTTATGTGGGTTATTATCTTTCCCCTACATATATGGTAAATATCTGCTGAGCCCCTGCTGTGCTCAATATATTAAGCCCTATGGAAAAGATTTGACTTTCTTTTGCATCTACTATTTAAAACTCATGTGTCAGTTAGCTTGAAAATATTGTCTCATCTAATTCTTTAATGAACAAATGTGAGAAAGTTATTTTACCTATATTTTACTTATAAAAAAGTTCAAGTTGAGAGATTTTACATAATTTCCCCAATATCATAGAGCTAGTAAGAACCAAAACAAGACTGAAATGCAGATTTGTTCAATAAGGAAACCCACATGGACCTCCTCTCAAGAATGCCAAGCCACCCTTAAAGAGCTTGCAGGTTCATTGTGAAGAAAAGATAATACAAGATTAAAAGCAGTGTTCTAAGAGAGACATAATAGAGGCATTTATTTGTTATTGGGAGAATCAAGATCCTGGCTCAGGTCTATTTGCGAAGAGTATTTTTTAAGACGTATCTATTTTTATCATAAGACCTAAATCATCTGCTTAGAACATCTCTATCAAGCCCCAAAGTGGGGGTAAAACAAACTAGCCAAATATAATCTGTAATCTGTGATAATTTATCTATATATTACATGCCAGAAGATTTATTTCAGTTCTTGAAGTGGCTTCAATATTTTTGATCTTCAGACCAGCATGGTGGCTCACATCTGTAATTTCAGCACTTTGGGAGGCCGAGGTGGGCGGATCACCTGAGGTCGGGGGTTTGAGACCAGTCTGAGCAACATGGAGAAACCCTGTCTCTACTAAAAATACAAAATTAGCCTCGCATGGTGGCACATGCCTGTAATCCCAGCTACTTGGGAGGCTGAAGCAGGAGAATCACTTGAACGTGGGAGGTGGAGGTTGCAGTGACCCAATGTCCTGTCATTGCACTCCAGTGTGCTCAACAAGATCAAAACTCTGTCTCAAAGTATATATATTTTTTAGATCTTCACTGACTGAGACAAATAAACCACAAATAAAGAGGGAAAAAAGAAAACTTTTCAAAGCCATTTTCAATGTTAACCCTCTTTTTCAACTGTAATGGTAATGAAAGAGCTTGCTCATGTTCTACATTGCGTCTGGAGATCAGTTTTAGAAGGAAAGAGGCAATCATATTTCAAATGCAGGAATTTAATGTGAAAGAGAGAGCTTTATACACATATTTTTGTTTGATTTTTAACTTTACTTTTCATGCTGTTGGGGATGCTCATTGGTTGTAGTAGCAGTTTCATTATTGTTACATGAATGGATGCAGTGATCATCACGTTCGACAAGTAGATGTTGGAAATGGATTTATAACTTTGGGAAAAATCCACACAGAGACAATGGATAACTCAGCAAGGCTAGTTTTACTTCCCACACGAAGGGTGCAATTTGCCGGCAGTCTTACCACGAGAGCACTCCTGAGCAAAGGCGACAGGGACATTTATAACTTTCGTAACCTGATGCAATCGCTCTATTGCTGTGTCCAGTTTCCATTAGCCGGAACAAGACCTCATATTCTATGCTTGACTTGATTGGCTAAAAATCTGGAAACTTTCTAAAGAACTAAAAGCAAAGGAGAACAAAGGAAAAGAAGAAGTAACTTGGGGAATTCTTAGAGAAAGATGACATTTCCAAATAAGAAAGGGGAATAAACTAGGACCTAAGGCTTGCCTGGGCTTGTCCAGGCATGTCAGGGCAAATATCTAGGTTAAAGTGTAAGAACTAAGAACACGGGATGCACTCATTTCTTTATTATAACTAACAGCTACTTTAAGATTATTAGCAAAAGTTTTAAAGTAAATTAACCTTTGAAGAAACTATTATTTATTCATAATGAACTAAGAGGAAAGCTTTGAAGAGGAACCTTTCATTTATTCTTATTTCATACAGTAGAGCACTGCTTGCTTTTATTATTAAAGTAGGGAAATAAACAATGAACAATAAAAATGGTTCGATTCCAGTGTTATTTGCAAGCTACTGCAGCTCTGAAGCGGTCATTATGTCAAAATTACCAGTTAAAATTAATAAATCTTTCTTTGACAATTTCAAGATATTTGTTACATTCTTAGCTCTTCAGGGAGTTTTCATTTATGTTTACCTTTATGCCTGTAAATTGCAATTACTTTTAGCACTAGACAGGGAGAGAAAATCATCTAGTCTAGTGTATCTTTATTTTTTATGTGAAGAAACTAACAAGTGTACTCTGTAAGAAAAAATTAGGTTTTGGACTAGGCAAAATAGAATGCTGAATGTACTTTCAATGAAATGCTGAAGCACCCTATAGGATGTGGAAATGTCTGGCTAGGCTATTTTAAATAACTATAGAAATACAAGTGAATTTACAGAAAATAGATAGTAGCACAAATATTTCTTATCCATAGAAATGCAAATTATTTATGGTTGGTAGAATACTATTGATTATTTCCCTGTGGAAGGACCTGATTTTCAAATTCATTTTAACATTGCTTTACTGCGTATAAATGTATGCTTCTTTGCTTTCTCCTTTGTATCATTTGTAACATCTCACTGGTTCCCTCTTCAAGATTAAGATAAATCAAATCTTTAACACGTGTACTTTTTAGCTTTACGTTTAAGTCACAATGTGACTTTTTTGTTAAAAATGCTCTTTTAATATCTTTAAGGTGCATTTTTCTGTATAGGATGAAAATAAATAGGCATTGCTAATAATATATATACACAATGCTGTTTTTAAAAGATATTTCAAGTGTTTCACTGTTCCTTAAAAATGCTTACAAAATTGGTATTTTTAAAACGATGTTTTATTATTAATTACAGCATACTGAAAATAAAATATTTTATTTTAATCCAGTATCCAATATGCAATTAAGTTTGCATTGTAATTAAAATAATTTCAATTTCTCAGTAAGCTAATTCCTATTCAGATGTTACTAGTATGTTCTTCTATTCCAAAGTACACTTGTGTCTAAAAATCTTTTTTATTCCAGCAAAGCATTTGTATTGGTCCATTCTCATGCTGCTGCTAATAAAGATGTACCCGAGACTAGTTAATTTATAAAGAAAAAAGGTTAATTGACTCACAGTTCAGCACGGCTGGGGAGGCCTCAGAAACTTTACTACAATCATGGCAAAAGGCAAAGGTGAAGAAAGACACTATCTTCACAAGGTGGTGGAAAGAAGTACAAGCAGGGGAAATGCTAGAGGCTTACAAAACAATCAGCTCTCTGAGACTCACTCATTATCACAAGAACTGGGTGGGGAAACTGCCTCCATGATTCAACTGCCTCCACCTGGAAACCATCAGCTCCGTGAGACTCACTCATTACCACCAGAACACCATGGGGGAAACTGCCCCCATTATTCAATTGCCTCCACCTGGTCCCACCCTTGATACACTGTGATTATGGGGATTACAATTCAAGTTGAGATTTGGGTGGGAACAGAGAGCCAAACCATCCATTTGCAAATATTTTTAGTATAAATTATACCACCATATTGTTATACATCGAAATTCAGATGGGAAATGCATAGTTATTCAAATTAACATTTGTATAAATTCTATTCTTGCTATTTCCTCATCAGTAGCATATATTCTATATATTTTTCAATTTTACAAAGTCATATTGACAGAGACACATGTAAATTAGATGCTGGAAAAGTAAAACTTTCAACTTGTTGCCTGCAAGTAATGCAAATTTCACCTGATTGCTCCTTTTAAACATCGAATTTGACTAAAATACCATTAAACCAGTATGAAAACTGACATAAATACAGATGGACTGATAAAAACTGCAATGTGTCAAGGTATTTACAAATTTTAAAAAATGCTGTTGTCTGGTCAAAGCTCATCGATTTTCAAATGTAGAGATGAATTTAAGTGTCTTTCATTTACAAAATAACAATGTTTTACACAGTTGAGTCATTTTTCTCATTCAGTTCTCGCTTGCTTATGCTGACATGCTGAAATGTTTGATCAGCTTTGCTTAATTTATTGTATTATGAAATATTATTTACCAAAACTCAAAGATTCAAATAGATAATTTAGTTGTAACCTTGTAACCCCCTCTTTTTTTTCCTTTACCCATAGGAAATTTAAACTTTTTTATTGGACACAAAACTCAGCATGTAAATGTTTCAATTCTGCTTAGGAAATGCTACTATTTCATACGCTGCCTATTCACCCTCCACTTCTTTCATGCAAATTCTTCTTCCCTTCTCTCAAAAACATATTTGGTTTGCAGTCTGTCCTTAGCAATGTGCAATATTTATTCTGACCATTAGATGTCACCAATCCCTTTGTAAGAACAGTTTAGGTAGACTTGATTCCCAGAGAAACAGACTGATAAATACATAATTTATTAAATCTAAAAGTCAACGCTATCTGTGAAGAATCATTTAGATGCATTAAAAATTTAATTAATATTTTATTTACTATTTAAAGATCATTATAAGCCTGCCACGAGGATTCGGCATTGACAAGCCTTCTCATTGTCGGAGTTTGACAGAGAGTTCTAATGTCAATGATGCTGAATGACTTCCCTTCAAATATTTAAGAAAAGAAATAATTTCTACAGTTACCACTCTCTTGATGCTCCCAGTG
>CAUYLG010052733.1:0-92500 GCA_963573385.1 Cacajao melanocephalus | reverse complement strand
TCTTGGATGTGAATTATGACTCCCATAATATACTTTTGGTAAAAAAAAAGAAAAGAAATGATTTCTGGCTTCTTGTGGGGGAGGATCTGAAGAGGTTTTAAATTATATTTTGTCATGAAAATACACATCTTGTCATCTTTCTTTAGATGTTAGAATCTTTCATCTCGCTTGAAAGTTCAGATTGATCTGCAACCTTTTTTGAAAAAAATCATGTGTCAGACACTTTGATGTGTTGTGCATATTTTTGCTCAGGAAGCTATAGGTTTTCTGGCAGACCATAACTGAGAAATGCAATTGAATTTTATAAACTCCCCACTGACCTTGGGATAGTGTGGAAGTGCCCTGGGAGTCAGACTGTCCTATTTTGGGCTGCCCTGAGCATTTCAGTGACATAATTATTGACTTGGTTTAAATTCTGCAGATGAGGTTTACACAAACAAGATGACCTTCCCCATTTCCTAGACATTGGTGGACACTTTCTGGAGGTACCTTGGCTTGTTGGCTAGAACCAGTGAATATCTTAATTTAGTCCCTATCTCTCTTTGTGTCTCTCTCTGTCTCTCTCCTCTGTCTCTCTCTCTCGATTTTCCTAATATACAAATATCTTTTGGACAACACCATTCCAACCACCAGTTTCACTGGCATCTATGAGTGTGCCAGCCTTATGGCTTGAGAAACAGGTGAAATTAACTCTTGAGAACAGGAATATAAACAGAAAGAATTTTATTAATTCCCCAAATTAAGTACCCTCCATAAAGCAAGATTTAATATCCCTTATTCTATGGGGGAGAGAGGAGGAAATAAAAATATTTGCTCAAATGATGGTTTTGAAGAAGAAAAAATTGATGGAGAGTGATATATGAATGAAGGGGTTGACTTTCACCTGCCGTAGCAGTAGTGAAGACAGAGTTTATGCATATAGAAGTGTATACAAGAGAGATGATGCATAGGATGATCTGTCCTGGTTGCTGTTATTTTCACTATAAAAAAAGAAGTAGATTAGTTGAGAGAAATCATGGAGAAGGAGTTGGTGAAGGTTTGAGGAAATAGTACATGAGAAAAGGAACATTTTTAAGATTTTCTAGGCCAGCAGCTGACTAAATGAATGAGGGAAATTTCTTGGGATAACTAAGCAGCATATGGGACCACTTGCAGTTTGTGGTCATGGCAAACAAGTCAGCGTGACTGTATTTCCGTCAGCCACAGTACACTGTCATGTGGCACATGTGGAGTAAGTAGAGAGGAGGATTTAGCCAGGGCTGGTGTATCATCAAGTAATTAAGAAACAAAATGTAAAGTTATGTGCAAGAGAGTGAAATAACAATTAACCATGGCATTTAAGATGGGTATGGAAGAATGTAGATGGGGAAGATGGAAGAGATTAAAAGTGAAAAATATAATAAATCAGGCCAGGTGCGGTGGCTCACCCCTGTAATCCAAACACTTTGGGAGGTCCAGGTTGGCAAATCACTTGAGCTTGAGTTTGAGAACAGCCTGGGCAACATTGCAAAACCCTGTCTCTACTAAAAATACAAAAAGTTAGCTGAGCATGATGATGGCGCATGACAGTAGTCCCAGCTACTCGAGAGGCTGAGGCAGGAGAATCAATGAACCTGGGAGAAAGAGGTTGCAGTCAGCCGAGATTATGCCACTGCACTCCAACCTGGGTGACAGAGCAAGATTCTATCTCCAAAAACATTTGACTATGACTATGATTATCTGCCATCCTTATAGATATTGAAATCACCAAGGATTATGACATCGATTGTCCTAGAGAGAGACCTACAGTGGGCTTCAAGGTAAAGTTTCCAGGATTTTCAGAGGCTTTAGTGAGGACTGAAGAAAAATGATCCAGAATTGACAATAAGGACAATGAAACACACTCATTCTCACCTTCAATGTTTTCCTAAAATGGAGTTAGTGGGAGAAAAATCAGCCACGTACTATTTGGTGGAAAGCAATGTTGTCATACAAGACTCCAGTGCTGGTTAGAGTAAGAAGATGAATGAGCGAGAAGAGATTGAGAACATTCAAGATTTTGCTTGTGATGGATTGCATGTTCCAGTGCACACTCTGGACAATGTCATGAGTTGAAAAAGGATGAGTGACAGAAACAGAAAATATGCAAGGCTATATGAAGTTATGAGGATTAGAGTTTATCAGCCATTTGTGCCACTGTTTTTTGTTTTAAGTATGCCCATGTGTTTTAAAAATTCTATCAATATTTTTTTTAATTTTGTATTTTATGTATACTAGTTATTAATTGAAATTTGCATATTTACTCTTGGCATATTGTATTTCCTTGCCAATGAACTGAATAATGCCATCAGATATTTTACCATTTTAATGTAATTGTACAATTTTTTGGCTAATCCCCCAAATGGAAAAATCTACATTCCATTTTGCATTTTTGGTAATTTGTAACATTTGTTGTATAAATTACTCTTTCAACTTAATATTCTTTCTTTGAAAGAAGAACACATACTCTTGGGTCTTTAATCATTCTTGATTGCCCTTCTACATTCTTTGCTCCTCCATAAATGATGGTATGGCTCATATAAGACCAGCCAGAATTCACCCTTCCTGCACAGATTTTTGAGATGGAAGAGAGAAAAAGTGAATTTATGGTAATGAGAGTACTACTAGGAAATTAAGGGGAAGCGGGAGGCCAAAGATATATTCCAAAATTGGGCTGTAGGAAAGTCTTCTGAATTAGCAGTCCCCAACATTTTTCACACCAGGGACCAGTTTCCTGGAAGACGATTTTTCCATAGATGGTGGGTGGAAGGATGTGATTCCAGGATGATTCAAGCACATTACATTTATTGTGCTCTTCATTTCTATTATTATTACATTTTAATATATAATGAAATAATTATACAACTCACTGTATAGAATCAGTGGGATCCCTGAGCTTGTTTTCCTGAAACTAGATGGTCCCTTCTGGGGTAATGGGAGACAGTGACAGATCATCAGGCATTAGATTCTCATAAGGGAGTATGCAAGCTAGATCCCTGGCATGCTCAGTCCACAATGAGGTTCATGCTTCTGTGAGAATCTAATGCCACCACCAATCTGACAGGAGGCAGAGCTCAGGCGGTAATGCAAGATACTGGGGTCTTGCTTTGTAGCTCAGGTTGGAATCAGTGGTGTGATCTCGGCTCACTGCAGCCTCGACCTCCCTAAGCTCAGGTGATCGTCTCATCTCAGCCTCACAAGTAGCTGGGAATACAGGTGTGCGTCACCACACTTGGCTACCTTTCACATTTTTTTGTAGAGACTGAGTTCACTGTGTTGCCCAGGATGGTCTAGAACTCCTGAAGTGATTCTCCAGCCGCAGCCTCCTAAAGTTCTGGAATTGCAGGCATGAGCCACCATGCCCAGCAATACAATGTTTTGAAAGACAAGAAAACTGAACGATTTGCTGCAGATATATGTCCTCCTGGGCAAAGATGACAGATAATACTGCTCTCATATACCCTAGAAAATCCCATAACCCAAAATGCTGGAAATTCTACCATGGTTCATTCATTTTGACTATCAGATGGTTTTCTGAAGGACGTCACAATTCCATGTACTGATATTTTGGTGTTAGTTACTATGCAATCAGAAACTTTGCTTTACCAGTTAGCTAGTAACAGTAAAATAGATAATCACGATTTAGTAGAGACAGTGTCTCTAATCACAGATTTCATGAGTGAAGAATGGACGAGGAGGACTGGCTTCAGTGAGCTGTGAAAGCGATGAGTGCTTATGTCTGGAGCAAGAAAGAGGGTCTTGAAAAAGGTTGATTAGTATATTCTGAGAGGAAACAGTGCTGCCATGTTTAAGTGCTTGGCTCGTGCCAGATTGCAGCACCACTGTTCGTTAGTCATGTTTGTGAAGGAAATTTTTTTTTATTATTATTAAATAGAAGTTTAAAACATAAAGTGTGAGTGTATGTTATATGGAAGTTTTTATACAAAATGTAATCATAGTAATACAGCATCCAGAATTACCAGGAATAATCTTGATTTACAGTCATTTCCCGTCATGCCTTTTGGTGAATTCTTGTCCACATTATCCTATCTTGCAAGACACATAATAGGATTGTCCTGATTATAACCTGTTTCTTGAGAATTTAGCACACTATCTGACTCTTTGTAATCACTCAACAAAGGTTGGCCATTATTATTAGGCTATTAACTCCCAGCCCTGCTATATTCCTTCCTGCATGCTGCTAGAACATTTTATTTCTTCTTCAAGTCTCAGTTTCTTTATCTGTAGAATAAGAATATAGCATAGTATGAGAAAGATATAACATACAGTTTTTGGGATTAATGAAATAATTTATAGATCAACAACAACTTTGTATAATAAGAACATATAAAGTCATTGATAATTATGGTTTAAGTAATTACCATCATTTTTATTATAAAAATACCTCAAATTAGCTATGTTTAGTATACTAGACCTAAATTAGTGGATTATTGAATCATATCCCATAACTAATTGCCTAAAAGGGATTTGGGAAGGATTTAGGAAGATCATGTGGAGCTGGGGAAAATAGGTATGTGCCAAAAGGTCTTGAGCTTTATGCATATAAAGTGATCTCAGTGTTAATGTTAATACATAGGAAGATTGCTTTATGAAATAACTTTTTGCTGGATCCTTCAGA
This sequence comes from Cacajao melanocephalus, assembly GCA_963573385.1. Taxonomy (NCBI): domain Eukaryota; kingdom Metazoa; phylum Chordata; class Mammalia; order Primates; family Pitheciidae; genus Cacajao; species Cacajao melanocephalus. The sequence goes on along the minus strand of CAUYLG010052733.1, from coordinate 87,843 downwards.
AGTCCAAGTGATCCATGACATTCATAGAGCCTGTATCTTTATTGCTAGAACAGGATATCTTACTAGCATTCCAGAGCACATGATACAATGACTTACAATATTCAAACACCTGTGAAATTTGAGAATATTAAAAGTTGTGATAGAGAGGGAAAAAAATCTAAGAAGAGAATAGAAAAAAAAAAAAGAGCATTTTCTCACACTGGTTCCCAGCTGGGATTACAGCTGCTTGATTCATACCATCTGGGGGTGTCTAATTAGAAACTATCTAGAACAGGCTTTTAAAGAAGTAATTTGGAATCAACTTAACATTAGCCGCAGTTCAGATCCCAGGGGGCCTGGAGTTAAGGTAGCATGAACTAACGGATCAATGAACAAAAGAAATATTCACTAACCACGGTGCTTGAACGAAGTTACTCCTGAAAACGGCAAAATGCCACCTGTTTTTTCAATGCATAATAAATCTGCCCAAGAATAACAGACCTTCAGGTTAACAAATAAAAATAAGAATCTATGCATATTACAGTGAGCACAGTCTGACTCCTACATTATGGTTTAGGTTGTTTTCCAATTTGAAATCCAAATTTTTAAATGCCATGATGCATTAATTCCAAATCAGTCTGCACTTTAGTTGACCAAACAATTTAACCAATAGTGATGGGATTTTTCTCCCAAAACCTTTTCTTGATGTTGTGTGCTAAGACTAGCCTTAAGAAGAAACAAAGTGGTTGTTCTTTTCCCATTTAACCTAATTAGTAAAGATTTCATTTACCAACCAGATTCATAGATAGAAAGACGTCATGGAGATTTTTCAAAATCAAAATCATGCTGTTGATAGCATTAAATGATCAACACTTGAAAGGTGGACCCTCGGGTTGCTGACAAACACAGATTTTTTAATTTTTCAATTTCATCATCACTGCATTTACTTTTATTGATACCCATTATCTATCACCAATGTTAAGTTTTACAAAACAACGCTAGTATACTCTACACAAATGAAACAAAAATAAATTGTTTTACTTTCAATCATAAGATAGTGATTTTATTTTAAAATTTTGGAATCAATTCTACCTTATATGCCACTCCAAAATAATGTTCATCAGTAAAACTATTTGGCAAATAGGAACATGCTGTAGCCTAAGAAAAGAGACTAGAGTCATATTTTTTTTTATTAATTAATAGCAAACTTCAATGTTTCATTGACTCTATTTTGTCCTCTAAAAAATGAAATAAGAATTCCTTTTCTGGATATTAAAACATCCTTAGATGTGCAGGTAAAAACACAAATAAAAATCATCATGATTAAAATGAAAGTTTTTCAATAAAATATTAATCATTACCTTCTTTTGGATAAAAATTATCCAGCTCTCTGCAGAGGGACTCTGACATAATGAAGTTTGAAACATCCAGAACTTTGTGATTTCTAGTAATTTGTTTTCACTGTCTTGTCTGTTATTAAATTATAATTGTATATTATTCCAAAAAAGCAAAAGAGACTAGCAAATGTTGCAATACTAGATAAAATCATGTACAATTTTTCAAACATGAACATTGCTATTATTCCATTGCTTTTGCTATTTCTTTTCTAATTCCAAAGTAAAATATCCATATACGAAACTCTTATTTTCTTTATCATTATATCTAGTATCTGAGGAATTGACAGAGCTATTTTCAATTGTAGAGGAAAAATATGAAACTGTATATTCAACATTAACAGGCCATCATCAATATTCATTAAGTACAATATTTCATACATAACAAGTGGAAAACATTCTCTTGATACACATGAGGGTTTAATATTTAGATCACAATCACTAAAATTATTTAAAGCTGAAGCAGATAAAGTTTCATGGTTTTTATTCCCAATTTATAATTATTTAATTTAATGTCATTATATTTGCACTATTATTAATTTTATTATGCTGAACATCAGTTATCTCTTTTTTATATGTTGAAATTAAATATGAGACTAATAGGCTGTATATCATAATGAGACTTAAGTATAACTAAAGTGAAAATGCTATTGGGCCTCAAATACAGTGTTCTAACAGGGAACAGGGCAGAGCATCCTTGGTATTTTTTAGTATTCCAAAATGCACCTCCAGTAAATCAGGTTTATAATAAAACAGCACTTCTAAATAATTAAGGAAAGATTAACTTGGGCATATCAAGATTCATTGCAAAGTGGGAGGAAGGTTTATTTAAAAACAACTTTTGGTGGAATAAGAACCATATATTCTACAGCCTATAATACTCCTGGGGGGATCCTCTTTTGACTCAAGATTTATATTAACAAAACAAGTAGCAGATTAGCACAGGTGGAAGGAGGAAATTGGTCAACTGAGAAATGGGAGGTTGCTCTCAACATAAATTAAGTGGTAGAAAGTACTACCTACATAAGAATGGGAGATGGTAATAGATCTGAACACTGTCTAGGGGAGAAGTTTATATATGGCAACCGTGGAAAAGAGGAGGTGGAGGAGAAGTGGTAAGGCAGGGAGAATTCATTGAACTCAAATGTTTCATACTGCCATGTGAAACTTTTGTAATCAGATAGAAGATAAAACTAACAAAGCATGAAGCAGTCACTAAGTCTTTTTACTATCTATGGATTCTAGGCACAACCATAAGATTTATTTGACAAAACGATTGCTTGAAAACAGCAAATTGTGTCATTGGGTATTTTTCTTTGGAGAGCATGTCACTTCAACTTTCTCAAGTTCAATTTTTACGGACTTACAGCTCTGTATTGAGTTACACAGACACACATACACACACACACACACACACACACATTCACTCTTAAATGCTTTGGGTCCCTACTCAAATCTGATGTAGAATTGTGATCCCTGTTGTTGGTGGTATGGCCTGGTGGGAGGTGATTGGATCATAAGGTTGGAGTTCTCATGAATGGTTTAGCACCATTCCCCCTTGATAATGTATAGTGAGTGAGTTCTCACAAGATCTGGTTGTTTAAAAGTGTGTGGCACCTCTCCTTTTCTCTCTTTTCCTCCTCTCCGGCCACATAAGATGTGCCTGCTTTCCCTTGCCTTCCACCATGATTGTACATTTTCTAAGGCCTCTCCAGAAGCAAGAGCTGCCATGCTTCCTGTACAGCCTGCAGAACCATGAGCCAATTAAGCCTCTTTTATTGAGAAATTACACAGTTTCAAGTATTTCTTTATAGCTCTGCAAGAATGGATTATACACAAACACACACACACACACACACACATTTTACCAATATTATATGCATTTTAAATGGACAATATCATAAAGAGCAAATACATCATATCAGCTACAGAGGATTTTTCTTTTCAGAAATAGTATGATAATAACAGCATTCTTCTATCTGATAAAAATTATCCACCCAACCATTTGGAGGAGAAACAAATAGTATAAAAATGATCTATATAATTCAGCATTTAGACTGAGGGGAAATAAACATTCTTTATTATCTGACAACATTTTAGTAAGTATTTATCAAATTATCCCAAATAAAAATACACAGTATTATTTCAATACAGGAAACTACTGTAACAGAAATATAAAGTGATTGGTGGCCTGAGTATGCATTGCTTCTTAAAATCGGCTTTATATTCAAATACAATGGTATTTAGGGTGTGCTCTATATTTAAACAGAGAGGATGCATTTGGTTGATCCATGCGAAAATGTTTTTGTCAAATATCATCTAGTGCCAGTTTCTTTGACCAGATACTTGAAACACAGCTGATCCCCATCATTAAATTCAGGAATTCCCAGTGAGGACAGCAAGAATGGTCAATAAGTAGAGTTCGAAGACAGGAATTCTCCTGTCTTTACTGTTAAATATCTTTTTGAACATGAAGAAAATTGCTGGAATTTGCTGAGCCTAAATTATCTCCTCTGGAAAGTGGCTGAAAGCATTCAGTTGTCCATTCAATTTGCTCAGAAATCTTTACCAAGCAGTTTTTCAATAAAACATTACACATGTTCTATTTACAACAATAGGCTGATGGAAAGTCTAAATATGATTATGTATGGGATAATTATTTTAAATCATTAAGTTCCAGGTAAGTATAATCATCTTTCATTATAAATTGAAAATAATTTTAAAATCTGAATTTATTATGCATGAGCGAGCATATGTATCTTATTTCACCCAATGTAATATGTGATAACATCCATCAGCAGAGCATTGTTCAACTATATTATGGTATACTTATCTGAGGGACTACTCAGATTTCCAAAAGAAAGTTAAAGTAGGCCAGGTGTGGTGGCTTATGCCTATAATCCCAGCACTTTGGGAGGCTGAATCAGATGGATCACCAGGTCAAGGGATTGAGACCATCCTGGCCAACATGGTTAAACCCTGTCTCTACTAAAAATACAAAAATTAGCTGGACATGGTGGTGCACGCCTGCAGCCCCAGCTACTTGGGAGCCTGAAGCAGGAGAATCGCTTGAAGCAGAAGAATCGCTTGAACCAGGAAGTCAGAGGTTGCAGTGAGCCCAAGATCATGCCACTGCACTCCAGCCTGGTGACAGAGTGAGAGTCTGTCTCAAAAAAAAAAAAAAAAAAAAAAGTAAAGTAAGTATTGATATGGAAAGCTCTCCAAGATACAATATCAATATCAATGCATAAAAGGGGATATAAATTAATAAATTCTTCTGTTAAAATATGAAAAAGTCACATGCACAGCCATACATATGTATGCACACAAAGACATACAATAAGTGTATTTAAGTATGTGTGTGTATGCAGGTGTATGTGTCTGTGAGTCTATGTGTATCATGAGGAAGCACTAGAAACTCTCTTGATGGTTTCTGGTAGGGAGAAAGGCCAGAGCTTTGCCCTCCTTTTCTTCTCCCTTCTCCTCCTTCTCCCCCTTTTCCTCCACATTCTTCCTTTTCTCCTTTCCTTTCTCTCCTCTCCTTTTGCTGCTTCTCTTTCTCCTCCTCCTCTTCTACCTACTTCATCATGTTTGGATGCCTTTTCATATAGTATGGCAGTGTTTCTCAGTGATGAGATCATGGGCTTATTTTATATAGAGTTTTATTTTCTCTAATTTTCTATATTAAAAATATAATATGATTTATTAAAATTTCTTATTCAGTTTAGTCATGGTTATGCAGGCATTGCCAAACTTTCACAACATAAGCTCTACATATCTCCAAAGATAGCCAAAGAAAAAAATGATTATTGGTTAAAGTAACATACTTCTAGTAAATTAAAATGTAATATCTCCTTCTTCTTTATTTTTCATTTTTGTGGGTATATAGTAGGTGTATATATTTATGGGGTACATGAGATATTTTGATACACGCATGTAATGCATAATAATCACATCAGTGTAAATTAAATATCCATCACCTGAAGTAGTTATCATTTGTGTTATAAACAATCCAATTATACTCTTTTAGCTATTTTAAAATGTATAGTTAAATTATTTTTGACTATACTCACCCTGTTGTGCTAGCAAATACCAGGTCTTATTCATTCTTTGTCTGCTTTTGTACCTAGTAGCCCTCCCCACTTTCCTCCCAAACCCATACCTTTCTCAGCCTCTGTTAACCGTTATACTGTCTATCTCCATGAGTTCAATTGTTTTAAGCTTTACTCCTGCAAATAAGTGAGAACATCTGAAGTTTGTCTTTCTGCCCCTGGCTTATTTCACTTAACATAATGACCTCCAGTTCTATTCATATTGTAGCAAGTGACAGGAACTCATTGAATTTCATGGCTGAATGATATTCTATTTTATATAGGTACTATATTTTCTTTGTCATTCATCTCTTGATGGACACTTAGGCTGATTCCAAATTTTGGCTATTGTGCATAGTGCTGCAATAAACATGGGAGCGCAGATATCTCTCTATCAGAGAGGTGTCCTTTCTTGGGTGTACACCTAGGAGTGGAATTGCTGGATCATAAATCTTCAGACTGTTCTCCTTGAGGGTCATACTAATTTACATTTCCACTGACAGTGTATAAGGGTTCTTTTTTTCTGTACATCCTTGCCAGCATTTGTTATTGCCTGAATTTTGGATAAAAGCCATTTTAACTGGGGCTTCTTGAATTTTCCCCACACATTTCTTAATTCCTTGATGAAAAATGCTAAAAGATAAGTCACTTTCATACCTTCTAGGTATTTTTATTCATTCACTCTTTTATTTTTTTAGGTTTTTACTTATTTAATAGATGTGCATTAAGCATTTACCTTGTCTCAGCCAAAGTAATGTGTGATAGAGATACAAAGATGAATATAGCATAAAGTTTATGCTCTTAAGAAGCATAAAGAATGAAGTCGTTTAAACAAATACTAGCTACAAATTTTGATAAGTACTCTAATAGAGGTAAGAATATTATAGTGGGGTTGGATAGTAGAAATTGAAATATGTCAGATCTGCTTTGTGTTTTAAGGAAAATCTTGGCAAAGAAGATACGTGTTATGGTTTGGCTCTGTGTCTCCACCCAAATCTTATTTCGAATTGTAATCACCAAGTGTCCTGGGGAGGGCCCTGGTGGGAAGTAATTAGATCGTAGGGTGGTTTCCCCATGCTGTTCTTGTGACAGTGAGGGGGTTCTCAGGAGATCGGATGGTTTTAAAAGTGGCAGTTTCTCTTGCATGCTCTCTCTCTTACCTACCACAGTGTAAGTCTTGCTTTGCTTCCCCTTTGCCTTCCACCATGATTTTAAGTTTCCTGAGGCCTCCCCAGCCATGCGAAACTGTGAGTCAACTAAGCCTCTTTTGTTTATAAATTATCCTGTCTCAGGTAGTATCTTTATAACAGTGTGAAATAGACTAATACGATACACTTCAATAGAATACTTAAGAAATTGTGGTAATCAGCTAGTTTTTGTATGGGAAGAATCATTTTAGCAAGGGAAATTAAAAGCATAACCATGTGGCATTAAAACAGTTCTGAGGATTGTAGGGATGATGGAACAGGTACATAATAGGACAATATGGCAGAATAATTAAAGAAGTCCTGAGGGTAGGTCATTGAGGCCTTATATGTTATAAAAAGGGAATTTTACTCTAGGAATTGGGAAGGTGTTTTAAGAAAGAGAATAGTGTGATTATATTTGCTTTGTAGGTTGAAAAGAAGTATGCTGGAAGTGAATGAGCATACAGCCAAAGAAGAGAAAGAATATATTTTGATACTGTTACTGATACAATAGTCCACGTTAAAGCCAATTTGGAGCATGGCACATGGAGGATTTTGTGGGGTCATAAAGGAAGAGATGGTAAGAAAAATTACTAAAGTTTTGATTGGACGAAGTTTTCAAGCCAACAAAACATAAAACATGCAAACAAAACAATATTTAAAACGGTTTCTTAGTTCCTTAATCACATATTAGGCATCAACCAATATAGGGAATACAGATAGAGCAATAAAGAGTTCAGCTCCAGACTCAAACCTGTGTGTGATTTTTGGGCCCATCCATAAACATTGACAAAGACTTGCCCAAGCAGGCCTCACAGGGAGAGCTGCCCTCCTCACGCTAGAGCATAGTCCTCTAATGGCAGCTTCAGTAAGGACTGCAGGGCCATGCTCATAGACAGATCAGCATCCCTTGACTGGTGCCTCCTCTTGGAGCCTCTCCAAGGGGGGCCTTTGGCAGATCATCCTCAAGCATATTTGCACAAGACCTCCTTTTCATCGGGAGAGGAGGAGGAGTCTTGAAGACAGCTGTCTCCCTTCTGATTCAATATTCAGTGCTTTTCCACTCCCAGAACCTTTCCCGACCCTCCATAAAACTGCAGAAGCCTTTTGTTCAAGGTTCCTGAGGCAGTGAGACAACCCCACATCTGTGCTGACCCACCTGATCCTTGATAGAGCTGTTTCATGGAGGAAAAACTGATGGGGATCATCAGTGCTTTTTCCAGTTTAGCCTCGAAGGTTTGTTACTGTCATTTTGGCTTGATGTCTTAATTGCCTACTCCAACACCTGGCTCTCTCCCCAGAGAAGTTAAGCTCCCGATGGCTGGGGATAAATTTAATGACTATTGTTTTGTATAAGTTGAGGTTAACCTAATTAATTTACCTAGAGGAAAAATTCTGACCTCTATCTGTCAGACCTCACATAAAACACAGAGGTCGAGAAGATAAATCTGGCTTCTGCCTTCAAGGAGTTTACTGTCTGGTGAAGATGATAGCTGGATAGCTAGATATAACAATGAAACTACAGCTGTGTCCTTGTGATAATTTCTGTTATTAGTTATGTTCAGTGGAATATGAAAAATACAGAAATGGCACCCAATCAATTCTAGGAGGTCAGGGCAAGCTTGCTGGGGGAAATGCTGTCTACAGGCAGAGACAGAGAGATAAGAATCAAAGCCTCTTCTGAAGAAGGGTTAAATATATCTCAGACAGGCTATGGCCTGCTTCTTTCATTTGTCACTTTGTTGTTGAGTTACTTGCTAAATTTTAGGAAATATATATATATATATATATATATATGCTACATATCAGTGCTCTGTCAATTCTGGCAAATCAATTTTTGCCAGGTTTGAAAGGGGAACAGTATAGTGAGTTGAAATTCTTTGAAAAATGTAGGACTGTTTTGAAACACCTACCCAACCGAAAATGCAAAGACACTCTATTACACTTCCAGATGCATACAAAAACACTTTTATTGTCACAAAGATGACTTTTATGGGCACAAAGCTGTATATTAAAAGCTGTTCACTGAAACAGTATTTATAATAATGAAACCTGGAAGCAACTTATCTCTTAATGGGGATATAGACAGTTACAACATATGCATGTTATAGGAAATTATGCAGCCCTCTATAAAAAGGGTTAGCTGTATATATAGAGAAGAAAAAAACATTATATACTTTAATAAAAGTTGTACTAAATTTTATATGTAATATAATTGTCATACCTTCTATACGTATGTAAAATTACAGAAAGAATGACTGAATATATAACGCAGGAAGAGTAGAAAAATTAGTTGCATTGAGTTTTATGTGTTCTGAATGTTTAAACCTTTCCACACATATGTAATAATTATACTTTTAAAATTATAATAAGGTAACACATACAAATAGTTAATTAAAGCTTAAGAAGAACTTTGGAAAATATTTTTAATAAAGGTTTTACATACATCAGGATTATAATTAAATTTAATATGATTTAATTTAAAAAAAAATTTTCTCATTTAAAAAATACTTAAACTTACTTCCTTTTCATTTCTCCCTTTTAAAAGAAAACTATTTTTCACTCATCATAAAAGAAAATTAATTTCAGAATACTACTAATTACTTAGGTACTAATAAAAAAAATTCATCTCAGTTACTAAATATACAAATAAGGGCGTTATATGAAATTGTGCAGTAGTCATTGTATGGATAGTCATATTTAAAATAAAATGAAAAGAGACTAAAATATGCATTTATGCTTTTAATTCTGAAAACCTGAATACCTATTCAACTATTGATTCTAAGTATTTACAGAACTTTATTTCTTCTTTGGACATGCTTTGGTAGGTTTATCTAATATACTCACATTTTTGCTTTTTTCCTAATAATTAAAAATCTCCTGAGAAAAAGATATCCAAAAATGTTTTTTTGTGTACTCATGATAAACACAAATATAAAAAGTTTTAGAGGTTGGGCACAGTGGCTCATGCTTGTAATCTCAGCACTTTGGGAGGCCAAGGTGGGTGGATCACTTGAATTCAGGAGTTTTAAACCAGCCTGGCCAACATGGTGAAACTCCATTTTTACTGGAAAAAAAAAAAAACAGGCCTAGTGCCTTGCGTCTGTAATCCCAACTACTCAGGAAACTGAGATGGGAGAATCACTTGAGCCCTGGAAGTGGAAGCTGCAGTGAGCCAAGATCACATCACTGTCCTCCAATCGGGGTGACAAAGTGAGACTCCATCTCAAAAACAAAAAAGTTATAGAAAAAAATATGATTATATGATTTACTGAAAACAAGTCTCAAATATCTAAAAAAGGCCAAACTTCCTTTGGTATTTGGATATCATTCCAGAGGGATGGTGAGTCTACTTTTGTTTAAAATGTGTTATTTTTATTTATTTTTGAGCAAAAATAACATTTTATAATTTATGCTTATTTAACATAAATGTGAAAATATGACTAAATTGTCTCCACATGCAAAAATTCTTGTGAAATGTATTTCACCTAACTGTTGAACTTTACAGCTCTTTCAAAAAACAGTGAAGCTTGTTCCCAAAACTATCATCCCATCAAACACACACAGGCCCTTGAGAATAATTAGGCTTTGGTGTAAATCTGATTATATACAGTTGTTTCATGTAGTATATATCTGATGATATACAGTTGCTTCATGTAGTTAAACATGTTACTAGATAATCCAAGTATAATTGTCATAGAAAATTTTGTGTACATTTGAACAATTTCTCTATTTGTGTCTCTTTCTCTGTTTCTCTCTCTCTCTCTCTCTCTCTCTCTCTCACACACACACACACACACACAGTCCTTTATAATGACTTTGAAAAAAAATCACAAGAAGGAAAAAATCATTAATCTGAGGTTATAGCATAAAATCCACAATTTTTCTGTAAACTATCTTTAAATCTATGTTTGTACTTGAAATCTACTACGCTTATGAGAAAGTCAAAGACTTCAAAGTTTTGAATATTCTTTTCACTTCAAAAGGAACTGAAAATCTAAATGTAATTTAGTACACCTTTTAAAATATTCACTGCTGCCTGCCAGCTAACTGCAGGTTATTTTAGTTACTAGAAGCAGCACTAATTTGTAATATCTTTCTAAGATTATCTATCTATAGGTAAAAATTTGAAGACAGCTGACTCAAGCCAATGTCAAGCTTTAGGATAGCTTAATCCCTAAAAGAAAAATGAGAAATAACACAACTCTCTAAACATCAAAAGGAAATTGGCTTTGCTTGACCATTTTTAGAACAACATAATGATTTCTTGAGATTTTTCAACATTTATGAAAAGATAAAAATTAAGATGAGTCATTTAATAGCATGCATGCTTAAATAAAAAAGATCATTTCTTCTTTTATAAATTTTTAAAAAATTGAGCCCAGATGTTTCAAAGTATAAATAATTTGTCAAATTACGCATAAAGCCAAATTTGAAAAATGTGACTGGTCATTCCCATTAGGAAACTCAACTGAAAATCTGTTTCACTGAATGAAGCTTAAACAAGTAATTGTGTACTTAGATGTAGCTGAATTCTAAGAACTCTTTTTAGACTAGTTATATATTTTCCAAACTGTTTGCTGTTCTCTGACTTCAAAGTAAGAGAGAAGGATTAAGTGACAAATACAGTGGAAACGGAGTTACATAGAAAGTCTCTCCATTTTGACTCAGAATTAAAGAAGTACCCATTCTTAAGTTTTAATGGGGAGACCTGTGTGGCTGACTTTTTTCCCAATCTAGCTTCCTCATTTGGAAGACTGTTTTGTTTTTATACATAAAAACTGATTGGGAGGCCCAGGTGAGCAGATCACCTAAGGATGGGAGTTGGAGACCAGCCTGACCAACATGGAGAAACTCTGTATCTACCAAAAATACAAAAATAGCTGGGCATGGTGGCACACACCTGTAATTCTAGCTACTTTGGAGGCTGAGGCAGGAGAATCGCTTGAACCCGAGAGGCGGAGATTGCTGCGGTGAGCTGAGATTGCGCCATCACACTCCAGCCTGGGCAGAAAAAGTTAAACTGTCTCAAAAAAAAAAAAAAAAACCTGAACAATTTCTATTCAAGGGCACTGTGGTAGACAGAATAGTGGCTTACTAAAATGTCCACATGCTCATTTCTGGAACCTGTGAAAATGTCACCTTCCATGACAAAAGGGACATTGTAGAAGCAATTATTTAAGGCTCTAGAGATTGGAATATTAAGCTGGGTTATTTGGATGTTCCAAATGTAATCCCAAGTGGAGTTCTTGTAAGATTAAGAAGATGAGTTAGGAAGGAGATAGGAGATGTGTTACGAAAGCAGAGGTTGGAGTGATAGGATTTCAAGATAGGGAAAGGGGTTATAGCCAAGAATGCAAGCCGCCTCAAGACAGCAGAAGCTCTTGATTTTAACCTATATGTCTATTTTGGTCTTTACTTGCAGAACTGTAAGATAGTAAATTTGTGTTGTTTTAATCTGCTAACTTGATAGTAACATGCTCCAGCTACGATGAGACAAATACAGAGTTTTGCGTGTGTATTTAGAAAAGCAGTAAATCTAAATCTAGAGTTTCTGACTCTCATCTAGGTTCTTATATATTTAATTATATAGCTAGTTATATAACATTATTAACATGATACTAGTTATATAATTAGTGCTCTGTTATTTTCCTCATATTTTAATTTTTCTATAAAAGAAAGTTTAAGAATATATGTATCCATATATGCATATACTCATACATAAATATATATCTGTGTATGTGTCTGTGTATATATATGAGCATATATACTCAAAGTTTTAAAACATTTTTCACAGTAATGCTGGCAATGGAATTCTCATTTCTATGTGTCTTTTCTTTGGAGGTTTAAGTATGATTCATTTGTGAATTGCTACATTATCCTGACAAAAATTTAACAGTAGTGGCAATATATAATCCCCCAAAGATTTTAAATCCCCAGATAACTTTTAATAAGTTGGCATTGACTAGTATGAGAAATACAAGGCACAGAAAGTGATATGGTTTGGCTCTGTGCTGCCGCCCAAATCTCATCTTGAATTGTAATCTCCATAACCCCCACATGTCAAGGGACCTGGTGGGAGGTGACTGCATCATGGGGGTGGTTTCTCCTATGATGTTCTCATGATAGTAAATGAGTTCTCATGAGATGCAATGGTTTCATAAATGTTTGACAGTGCCTCCTTCACATGTGTTCTCTCACCTGCTGCCATGTAAGATGTGCCTGCTCCCCCTTCCACCATGATTGTAAGTTCCCTGTGGCCTCCCCAGCCATGAAGAACTGTGAGTCAATTGAGCCTCTTTTCTTTATAAATTACCCTGTCTCAGGTATTCTTTATAGCACTGTGAAAATGGATTAATACAGAGTTTCTACACATTTCTCTATATAAGATATACTCGTTTTCTGTTTATAGTTAGCTTTTACAAAGCTTCAGTAACAATTTTACTTATATTTATATAATATTTAATTTATTCTCAAAATTTTGTGGGACCAATTACTGACATATGTTTTAGATCTAAAGTGGATTTTGTTTTTTCCAAGGAGTATTTTGTATGACTTCTTTTCAATATAGGCATGTAAAAAATGTAAAATTCAAGTTTTAATCAATTAAAATTTTGATTAAACTGAAACACGATGGTCATTACCAACACACAAAAGGGTCATCTTGGGTGTGGCATTGCATTAGGATGGCATACTGGTACTATACATTCAGTAGTGTAGGACAGAAGAATAGATTATTCTTAAAACTCTAAAGGATGGCCTCAATCAAAGAGATGGAAAATGGGAGTTAATATTACTAGTGTTGCCATGTAAAATTTAATAATTATTTCCTTAATTGTTCCCTTATTAATTTAGTAATTTTCTAAAGAGAAATTTCATTAACAAATTAACAGGACCAGCTACAAAATTTTCAGTGTTCCATGCAAAATTGAAATATGGGACATCTTATTCAAAAATTATTTAAAACTTGACATGAATGACACCAGAGAATTAGCCAAGAGATGAGCCCCTGCAAATTAGCAGATTACATAAATCTATTCCTGAATATCAGTTAGTTATAAAAAAATAAGAGCTTAAGGCTAGGACCCATAGCCATATTTTTACCCATAACTGCATTCATATCTGTTTATATACCTATAACACTATTTAGATCTAGTTATTCACAATCTCAGAAACAGGTTGTAGAGAGACATTTAAAGATTAACTAGTGCAAACTTGTCCTCTTACAAAAGAGAAAACTGAGCCACAGTGCTTTAATTGTATCAGTAGCTAATATTAGAAATAAAAGCAACACACTATCTTAAATATACTTATGTTTTTCTTACTACTACCAGTTTAGTAGTGGTACTTCTCTTCAATATTGGTGTCTAGAAAGAAAATGTGAATCCTGAGTTTAATCAATTAAATTTTTGATTAAACTGAAACACCATGGCCAATGCCAACACACAAAAGGGTCATGTGGGGTGTGACATTGCATTAGGATTACACACTGGTACTACATGTTGCTGTCACATGCTATTTCACTCAGTCGTGTAGGACAGAAGAATGCATTATACTTAAACCTCTAAGTATTGGCCTTAATTAATGAGATAGAAGATGGGAGTTAATATTCTTAGTGTTGCCATGCAAAATTTAATGATTAATATGATCTCTTATACATTCCATGGTGATTGTTTGGCATATTCATAATTAAGCCATAAGAGTGAGTACTATAAAAGCAAGAACTTGTAACAATAGGATCATCAATTATCAGTTCTGTTCTTACACAGCTTCTCCCCACTCCTACCCCTTGGAAGCAAACAAATGACATGAGTTGGCCTCTACTCACCCCTTCTCTAGTGTCAGTGGATGATGGCAAAAGGACCGCTTGGTTGACATCACTATGGAATTAAATTTCATATTGTTTCTGTAATTCACTGTTTGAAATAGTCTTTGAATAAAATATTTTATACCGTGTTTGGCAGAATAAAGAATGCTGATGAAACAAAGACTGCATAAGACTTTTAGCAATTGAGTAAATTTATGGTTGTTATATAATTTAAAAATATGTAAGTAGAGAAATTATATAATTTATTGTTTAAGCTTAATAGGGACACCTTCAAGAGTTAACAAAGGCACTAGTAATAATTATGTTGAGACAATAGTGAAAACACTACTGTCTTGAGTGAAACTGGATGTAAGTCAGCCTACATGTAACTGAAGCCAACATCTATAGGAATTTAACAACTTCACAGGCACTGTCCTAAATGCTTTGCTTGTATTAAGTTCTTGATTTCTCACAACCTCACTGTGAGCTTTAAGCGCTTCCATTTTAAAGGCAAGAATACTGAAACACAGATAGGTGACACAGGTACTTTGGCCTCTAGAGATTTTGTGAAGGTATTTATACTTTAATATAAAACTGGCATTCAAACACTGCTCCAGAGGCTACATCTTGAACAAATATGTAATATGATCTCTCACATATTCCATGGTGATTGGTTGGCATGGATTATTTAAGGCTTAAGAGTAAGTACTATACAAGCAGTAATTTATAATAGGCTCTTTGGTGATCAGTTCTGGCCTTACACAGCTTCTCCCCACTCCTACCCCTTGGAAGCAAGCAAGTGGTATGAGTTGCCCTCTATTCATCATCTCCCTATGTCAGTGTACCACATCAGGGAAGCGAGGTTATCTTTTCACCTAGAGTCAACAAAGATATGTAAATCAGTCCCCTACTTTTGTCATGAAGTGGCCAGAGGGTGGAGGGAGAAGGCAACTTCCACTTAACCAGCCTGCAAGAAGGAAGTATAAGTTATCACTCCACTTTTGTTAGGATGGTGTTAGTAGGTCCCATCAGGAAGTTAAACAGGCACACCTACCCAGGTCTTAGGTTGCACATGAATAAAGAACCATCTACTAAATAATAATAAGAAGAGAGAATAGATTCTCATAATATAAAAAATATTCAGAACACAATAAAAAATCGCTTGTAAAACAAAGAACAAGGAAATTATAATGTAAATGAGAGAAAGACAACAGATACCAACACAGATATAAAACAGAGATTGGGGCTGGGCTCAGTGGCTCATGCCTGTAATCCCAGCACTTTGAGAGGCAAAGGCGGGTGGATCATTTGAAGTCAGGACTTTGAGACCAACCGGGCCAACATAGCGAAACCCTGCCTCTACCAAAAATATAAAAAATTAGCGGGGTGTGGTAGTGTGTGCCTGTAATTCCTGCTACTTGGGAGGCTGAGGCAGGAAAATTTCTTGAACCTGAGAGACGGAGGATGTAGTGAGCTGAGATGGTGATGTTGCACTCCAGCCTGGGCAATGGAGTGAGATTCAGTTCTCAAAAAAAAAAAAAAAAAAAGAAAAAAGAAAGAGATTCGAATTATCTGATAAGGATTTTAAAGAAATCACCATAAAAATGTTTAAATAAGCAATTATATATTCTATTCTCTTGGAACAAATAAAAGTAAAAATTAAAAACAAATGCAACAATGACTTAGAAGTGATAAAAGGTAATCAAATGGAAAATATGAACTAAATAAAATTAAAATACAATAATAGAAATAATACAGTCAGTGGATGGACACAAAAGTAGGGAGCGTGGAGCAGAAGATGGAATCTGAGAACAAACTAGCAGAATTTACTGAGTCTGAACAAGGAGAAAACAGATTTTAAAAAATTAACAGAATTTCAGGAAACTTTAGGATAACAATAAAAGAGCTAACATCCATAATCACAAGAGCTATAGAAGATGAGGAGAGAAAGTGTGGGAATAAAAATCTATTCAAAAATAATGACTTCAAGCTTCTCAAATTGGATAGAAGACATAAACCTAAATATTCAAGAGATAGAGCAAACACTAAGTAGAATACACCCTAATACATTCAATTTGAAGAAAGTAAAAAATAAAAATCTTGAAAGCAAACAGAGAAAAATGGCACATTTCTTACCGAAAAACAGTGATGTAAACCACAGCAGATTTTCCATCTGAAACCACGAAAGTCAGAAGGAAGCAGATAATATTTTTGAAGTACTGAAAGAACAAAACTATGAACTGTAAATTCAATACCCAGTAATAATATTCTCCAGGTATAAAAGGGATATTGAAAATATTGTCAAATGAAAGAATACTAAGGCAATGTGTTGCTAACAAACTTACCTTTAAAGAATAGATTCTCTAAACAGAAAAGAAATGATAAAAGAAGGCTTGCAACTTTTAAAAACATCTATCTAAATGAGTAAAATTAAGCATAAATATATATCAAACTTCTCTTAAGCTTTTAAGCCATTTTTTAAAGTTGGAGCAAAAATCATTGACCTATCTCGTTAAATGCTCAGTGAACATAGAGGAAATATTTAAAGTAATTATATTTAAAAAGTAGTTATAATAAAGAGACTCATATGAAAACAAGTTTTCCATATCCCCTTTGTTTTGACTAATTTCTCCCATTTGGAGTGGGAGCACTTATTCAATTCACTCAAAGAGGTAAAACATCAGTAACAGTAGATGCTGATGTTACATATATTATTTTAACCAGAGCAATTAATAAAACCATACAAATCACATACAATCATGCACTGCATAACGATAATTTGCTCAGCAACAGATTGCATATATCATGATGGTCCCATAAGGTTATTATTTTTTTTTTAATTTTATTTATTTATTTATTTTAAAGAGACAGGGTTTCACCATGTTGGTCAGGCTGGTCTCGAACACCTGACCTTGTGATCCACCTGCCTGAGCCTCCCAAAGTACTGGGATTACAGGCGTGAGCCACCACACCCAGCCCTCGTCCCATAAGGTTATGATGGAGATGAATATTGGCTAGTGACCTTGTAGCTGTCTTAACGTCATAGTCTAACATATTTCTCACCAGTTTGTGGTAATGATGGTATAAACAAATCTACCACATTGCCAGTTATATAAAAGTGTAACACATCAAATTATGTCTAGTACTGACATTGTTTGGCTGTGTCCCCACCCAAATCTCATCTTGAATTTGTAATCCTCATGATCCTCCGGTGTCATGAGCAAGACCAGGTGGAAAGTGATTGGATCCTGGAGGCAGTTTCCCTCATGCTGTTCTTGACAGTGAGTAAGTTCTCATGAGATCTGATGGTTTTACAAGTGTTTGACAGTTTCTCCTACACACACTTCATTCTCTCCTGTTGCCTTGTGAAGAAGATGACTGCTTTTATTCCACCACGATTGTAAGTTTTCTGAGGTCTCCTGCTTCATGCAGAACCATGAGTCAATCAACCCTCTTTCCTTTATAAATTACTCTGTCTTGGATAGTATCTTTCTAGCAGTGTGAGAACAGACTAATAGAGTAAATTGGTATTGGGAGTGGTGCACTGCTATAAAGATACTGAAAATAAGGAAATGACTTTGGAACTGGCTAACAGGCAGGGGTTGGAACAGTTTAGAGGCCTCAGAAGAAGACTGGAGGTTAAAGGAAAGTTTGAAACTTCCTAGAGACTTGTTGAATGGTTTTGATCAAAATGCTGATAGTGATATAGACAGTGAAGTCCAAGCTGAGGTGTTCTTAGATGGAGAAGAAGAACTCATTGGGAACTGGAGCCCAAATGTCGTGCTTGCTCTGCCTTAGCAAAGAGACTGGTAGCATTTTGCCCCTGCTCTAGAGATCTGTAAAACTTTTAACTCAAGAGAGATTATCTGAAATTGAACTTACATTTAAAGTGGAAGCAGAGCATAAAAGTTTGGAAAATTTGCAGCCTGACCATGCAGTAGAAAAGAAAAACCCATTTTTCTGGAGAGGAATTCAACCTGGCTACAGAAATTTGCCTAAATAACAAGAAGCCGAATGTTATTGTAGTAGTCACGACAGTGGGGAAAATGTCTCCAGGGCATGTCACAGACTTTCATGGCAGCCCTTCCCATCCCAGACCCAGTGGCCTATGAGGGAAAATGGTTTCATGGTCTGAGCCTAGGGCACCATTACTCTGTGCAACCTCAGGACTTGGTGCCCTATTTCCCATCTGCAGCTAAAAGGAGTGGATGTACAGCTCAGGCCGTTGATTTAGAGGGTGCAAACTTCAAGCCTTGGAGGCACCCACGTGTTGTTGGGCCTGAGGGTGCACAGAAGTCAAGAACTGATGTTTGGAAACCTCTGCCTAGATTTCACTGGATGTATGGAAATGCCTGGATGTCCAGGCAGATGTCTGCTGCAGGGGTGGAGCCATCATGGAGAACCTCCACTAGGGCAGTGCAGAAGAGAAATGTAGGATTGGAGTTCCCATGCAGAGTCCCCACTGGGGCACTGCCTAGTGGAGCTGTGAAAAGAGGGCCACTGTTCTCTGGACACCAGAATGGTAGCTCCACCAACATCTTGTACCATGCACCTGGAAAAGCCATAGGAACTCAATGCCAGCCTGTGAAGGAACTGCCCAAGACTGTGGGAGCCCACCCCTTGCATCGGCATGCCCTGGATGTGAGACATGGAGTCAGAGAAGATTATTTTAAACCTTTTAAGTTTTAATGACTGCGCTGCTGGGTTTCAGACTTGCATGGATCCTGTATCCCCTTTGTTTTGACTAATTTCTCCCATTTAGAATGAGAGCGTTTATTCAATTCCTGTAGCCCCATTGTATCTAGGAAGTAACTAGCTTGCTTTTGATTTTACAGGCTCATAGGCCAGAATGACTTGCCGACTCTGGACTGTGAACTGTTGAGTTAAGGCTGAAATGAGTTAAGACTTTGGGAGACTATTGGGAAGGCGTGAATGGTTTTGAAATGTAAAAAATATGTGAGATTTGGGAGGGGCCATGGGTGGAATGATATGGTTTGGCTCTATGTCCCCAACTAAATCTTGTCTTGAATTTTAATCTTTATAATCCCCATGTGGTGAGGACGGGACCTGGTGGGAGGTGATTGGATCATGGGGGTGGTTTCTGCCATACTGTTCTTATGATAGTGAGTGAATTCTCAGGAGATCTGATGGTTTTATAAGTGTTTGACAGTTCCTCCTACACACACTCCTTCTCTCTCTCACGTTGCCTTGTGAAGAAGATGACTGCTTCCCATTTCACTATAATTGTGAGTCCCCTGAGGCCTCCTCAGCCATGCAGAACTGTGAGTCAATTAAACCCCTTTTCTTCACAAATTACCCAATCTCGGCTAGTGTCTTTATGGCAGTGTGAAAATGGACTAATACAAGTACATTTTACTTAGTAATAATAATAAACAAGTATGTTACATTTTTGTGTATTCACCATACCATGTTTTTATTGTTATTGTAGTGTACCCCTTCTACTTATTAAAAGAAATAGGTAACTGTAAAAAAGCCTTACACTAGTCCTTCAGGAGGCATTTCAGAGAGCTTTGTTATTATAAGAGATGACAACAGATCCATATGCATTATTGGCCTAGAGGAGCTTCTATGCTAGTATGTGTATTTGTGTCTTTGTAACAAACATTTAAAAAATTAAAAGATGTAAAAATCACAAAAAGCTTAGAGAATATAGATATAAGGAAAGAAAATATTTCTGTGTACACTATGTGTTTTAAGTGTTATCACAAACGAGTCAAAAAGTTAAGTTAAAAAATTTATAAAGTAAAAAAGTTACTGTAGGATAACTTTAATATATTTTCAAGGAAATAAGTTTTTATATAAATTTGGTGCAGCCTAAGTGTACTATTCAGTGTTTATAATCTCTACAATTGTGTACAATAATGCCGTAGGCCTTACATTTACTCAAACTTACTCACTGACTCACTCAGAGCAACTCCTAGTCCTGCAAACGTCATTTATAGTAAGTGCTCTAATCAGGTATACCATTTTTAATCTTTTTCACTGGATTTTTTACTGTACCTTTTTTATGTTTAGATACACAAAAACCATTATGTTGCAATTACTTACAGTATTCAGCACAGTAACATGCTGTACAGGTTTGTAGACAAGGAACAGGAATGATAGGCTGTACCATATAGTCCAGGATGTGTAGTAGGCTCTGCTAGCTCTGATTACACATAGAGTATACTCATTGATGTTATGCAATGAACAAATTGCCTAATGATGCATTTCTCAGAATGTACTTTTTGTCATTAAGTAATGCAACATTGTATTAAGATGGAGTCCTAACATATTTGTATAACCCATTGGAAAGCAAGAAAAAGACACACAAGAGAATAAGAAACTTAGAAACAAACAGAAACAAATAACAAAGTGGTAGACCAACCGTGACATACAAATTGTTAAACATAAAAGGCCTACAGAAACCAACTAAAAAACACAGATTTGTCCGAGTAGTTAAAAAAACAGAAGAAAACAAAAGCAAAAAAAAATAGCCAACAAAGTTGTCTAAATTGCATTTGTACCCTGTAAATAAATACTTTAAAAAATCCTGTCTGTATAAAACTAACTTCAAATGCAATAAGTAAGATAAAAGTAAAAAGAAAGAAACAGCAAAATAATTTAAAAATGCAAGTGAGGCTATAGTAATATCTCAGATACATAAATTTTAAAAAGTAAGAAAGTCAAATTGCATTTTTAAATATTTTACATTGCATTGCCATTCCAAGAAATAACATTGTTTTCAATATCATTAAGGAAGTATCATTAGACCTAGAAATAGCCATAATTCTTTCTTTAAAAAGATTATTAATATGTATGTGTGTATGTATTGAGGTGGAGTCTCACTCTGTCCACTAAGCTGGAGTGCAATGGCATGATCTCGGCTCACTGCAACCTTTGCCTCCCTGGTTCAAGTGATTCTTCTGCCTCAGCCTCCTAAGTAGCTGAAATTACAGGTGCTAACCATGCCCAGCTAATTTTGGAATTTTTAATAGAGAAGGGGTTTCACCGCTTTGTCCAGGCTGGTCTCGAACTCCTGACCTCACATGGTTTGCCTGCATCAGCCTCCCAAAGTGGTGGGATTACAGGTGTGAGTCATCGAGCCTACTAAGGTTATTACTATTTAAAAACCCTACCTTCTTTCTTTAAGAAATGACTTTATAATTTCTCTTTCTAATTCAGCTTTACCTGTTGAAACTAAATTAAAATATAATCATATGTGAGACACAAGTAAATAAAAACAGCAGCTTTCTCTATGCTAAAAGAAAGTTATTTGGAGTCATTTCCTTGACAATGAAAGAAAGTACTTCACTGCACTATCTTCATTATGCAAACAAAGGTGCATTTTAGCTCTTTTGAAATAGAAGAGGAAGAACATGTCTCTCAAATAGCAGGGAAGAACAAATTTGCTTAAGGAAGAGAGACATCAGTGAGGCAAAGTTCATAAACACCAACCCTCAGGTTATCTTCATTCAAATTTGAAAAGCTTTTGGATAGGATCTGTTTATTCCTGTTAGAGCTGAATGGGCAGGAAAACACAATGGAGAAGCCACAACGAGGAGTGGCTAGGTAGCAGCATTCAGGCCGACAATGCCTGGATTTCATTATTGTTATTCTACTGCATCTTCAGGCAGGTTATGTAAATCATCTGTCATTGAGTTCTCTCATCTGGAAGATGAGGGTACTAATAGTTCCAGAGTTCTTACATTAGTGCTACTTGCATTAGTTATCATCATTTAAGTGTCTGTTCTTACTGTTCAAAGAGTGACTCACAGTTGAGAGCCTTATTTAGGCTTTTCCTCTGGAACTCGAATTAGGGAGGTGGAGAATTTTGCACTGGAGTATACTGTTATCTCAACCTTGGAGGCCTGCATGTTCTTTGGTAGAAGGCTGCTTTGGAGACTGCAAATGGAACTAGAATCCCACCAGATCGCAGCCATCTGGCTTGGTGGCATTTTTATGGAAAGCAGGATGTTGAGGATAGGAGACTGATAAAAGCACTAGGATATTGTCAGGGTAAAAGTCGGAAGCATCATGGCAGCACAGAACTAGAGAACCAGCATACAGCGGCGGTGAGGAATGAAAGCCACTGACCTAACTTTCCCATCTTGTCGTCTTGCGTTCTCTCTGTGACAGTTGTCGAGATCATGACTTCTTTTGGAAAAATGTTCTCAGAAGTTCTTGGACAAGAAGAACACCTGCTGTGATATGGGATGAAAGTCTTGAGGAGAGACACTATGCTACTTTCTGTTATTGGAGGATGCGGTGCTGTGAATAAGCATCTGAATGAATAAAATATTTGAGTGGAGGACTAAATTCTGATTTTTCTTCTTCTTGTCCAAATTCCTATTTAAAGAAACTGGGGAGTCAGCACTACAATTGATAAAATCTCTTTACATGGGTTTTTATTTACCCTGTATAATGTGGCTTGCTTTCCACCCAGACTCTGGCACAGCATCACATAACAGACAGCAGACCCTGAAGGATATCAAAATATTTTGCCTTAAAATATATTTCTTTGCGTGTTTTGAAATGGCTGTGGCAAGGCCAGCAAACTGAGGCAGAGGAAATTTGTATCTCTAGAGAATTTTCGGCAATGCAGCCACGCTTTCCCTTTCTATGTCTTTCTGGGATCTAGGAGCGATTGAGAGTCTGATACCTTTAAAGGTCTGAAAAGAATCATTTAACATATATTCTCTCTGAGGGCTGCCACTTATGAGATCTCTGGTCTTTCCCCCACTCTTATCTAACTCAGGCATTCCTTTCTATCATTTTCAAGCCTTTTGACAATATTGTCAACTAAAGGATCCCTAAAACCCACCTATGATTTGTAAGCTCCTCCCCTGACCTACCTGCAATTACTTACAATTCTTATCTCCCTGGAAGCTATAAAACCAAACTATAACCAACTGCCTTGAGCACACTTCCTTAATATCTTGAGATAGTGTAACCCCTGCCTTGGCTACTTACACTGGCTGTGAATAAATCTCTTTAAATATATTTTGGCAGAATTTAGTTTTTGTATATTTTTCTGTGTATTTCCACCTCTGAGAAGAGGAGCAATTTGTACTCTTTAAAAATCATGGTGAGGGATGACTGGTCCTAGGATGAGGATGAAGGGAAGAGAAAAGGAAGAAATAATTTTCCTGTCTTTGTTTCCAATTTTAGCTCCTTAAAGTAAAAGTAGAAAACCTTTTGTAGAGATGTAGCTTGTGGTGGCATGGTTGAAAAGCTTCTTCAGTTCATAGTTCCTCTACTACAGTGTAATAATATTTTTAAATAGCATTTAAAATGTAGACTCTGTTCAACCCCTACCATTAACTTTTTCATGGTTTGGAGTTCATGAAGGTGGTATATGTATGAGCAGATACATATTTATTTAAGAATAAACATTATAGGACTTGCAGAAAATTGGTTTCTCAGAGACTGGATAAAATTGACAACATAATGTCTCTCAGACTATATCTATTGTTATAGTGAACCCCAAGTTTCTCTTCAAAGAATCAGTGTGTCAGTATGTTCAGCTCTCTTATTCTTTAATTCTCTATTTTAAAGTTTAACTTCTTTGTAATTCCAGTAAACAACCTTCTCCACTAGTTCTAATCAGTAATTCACATCTGCTCCCCACCCCCTCATCCAGACTCATCCCGGTCACCTGATCACCCCTGGCTACCTGCTCTGACATGCCCGTAACCCTCCTTCCCACCAAAACACCCACCCTACCAACTCCAGCTGGGACCCCTGCTCTTTTCAAAATAGCCAATCAGGATTAGTCTTGTTTATGCGGTCTAACCCTAGCCAATAGGGGACGACACAGCAGTAGGGATGACCACCCCCCATCAGGCATAAGTACCCCTTCCCCTCTTGTCCAAGTGTGGGGCCATCATTGCTCCGTCCATGCACCCCACACCCTTCTAGAGACATAAACTGCCTTGCTTAGAGGTCTTATCTTCGAGTGTGATTTCTTTTGCAGCATTGAAATTTTACTTTAACATTACGAAAAAATACATAACCAAATAGACACCAATTACAAATGAATTAATTACACTGAAATCCAAGTAACTTTCATTTCCTAAATTGACACTGATGGAAAAGAATTCTAAGATATAAAATAAGCTCTAATTCATCCCGCTTTCAATAGCACAGGATTTAATCAGTATATATAAGTAATAGTGTTGAGTACGTAAATATTATTTTCATCACTTAATGATGATAATGATGACTATTTTCACTGCTGTAATTTTGGTCGTGGCATATTGGTTAGCAACAAAATATGTACTTAGCAAGAGAGGCAGCTAATCCAAAATCTTTAGGATTTTTTTTTTAGATTATTGGAACTCCTCCTCCTGTCACTGAAGCTAAAATTAAATGTTACATATTGCTTCTGTGTGTGTATGTGTACCTTAGTTCCTCATCTTCTGTTTCTTCAGAGTAGTATTTGTGTGTGTGTGAGCTTCTAATATCCAAATTAATGTTGAATCATTAAAAATGAAGGGAGTTAATTGCTATCCTATCTTGCCATTGGATAGCAATTAACTACAATGATTCCAAGTTACCAAGTTAGTGCCACTTTATTTATAAATTAAGTAATATTTAAAAAATTGTGCATGAGTTAAAATTCAGAAATAAAACTTCATCCTAAAACTCTGTGTGTTGCTTTAAATAATCAGAACATCTGTCTGGGTGCACAGAAGATGTTTAATGAGATTCTGTTATCTGTCTCCTTTTTTATTATAAAACAGGAGGAGATTTAATACCGGAGGAACAACTGATGTACCTCATAAAAGAGAGGGATTAGTTATTAATTGAATTGAGGGCTGCCTGGGCTTAGTAACTTTTATTCTCTAGCTACTATTTGATTATGATTGTGAACATAGAATTTATCCCTCATTAAATGTAAAACCAACAGGAGAATAGCAGACACTTAGGAGACAGAAGAAAATTGTGTGAGTGACATGGTTTAATTTGTTTGGAAGAAGCACTTGCCCCAGAAGATATACCATGAAATTCATGTTATTGAGTAGAGTAGTGGTACAGTGTGTTCCCTTGTGAAGTTCATAACTAAGAATTTTAGTGGTGGATAGGAAGGCAGAATAATTGACTTCCTATTATTTTCAGGTACTGTGTTAGATTTTTTCATATATTAATTTCTTGATTCACATAAAGCTCAGTTGTGTATTTCCATTTTATAAAAGAAAAAAATAGGAACTTACAAATGTCAGATCACTTGCCTGTGGTCATTCAGTTAGAAATTTGTGGAGCTAACATGGTCCTAATCAAATGCCAAGCTTTTTTTCTTATAAAATGTAGGTTTTAATATGAGTTTTAAAATAAAACAAATTAGAAAAAGGCAAATTACCTAATATGTAAAATGTATTGCATATGTAATAGGTAGGCATTTCATTCTCTAATTATGGTGGGATATTATTCAGACCATACTTCCCAATGAAAAACTTTAAAAAATACTAGTGGTTGCACATTTAAAACAGCTTTTTAAAAGCATTGAGAGCTTATAAAGTTTTAATGAATGATCAAACCAAATTTGAAGAGAAAAGAGGAACCCAGAGAGGTGAGGCTATAACCTTACCAGCTGTAATTTGCTGATATCTACAAATATTAATATTTATTTTGACAGTCTCATGGTGAACGAAAAAGAAAACAAAACCCAAGACTAGATATGTTAAATCTTGCTAAACAGCCCTCCCCTAAAAAATTGAGATGGCCAAATCCTGTACTTTCAGATTAAGGTGAACCAGACCTAAAGCAGTGCTAGCCTGGATCCACTACTTGGGTTTGTGTGACTGCGTGACGCCCATGACCTCAAGACTGGAACACTTTTTAAGGTGGTCCTACTCATACACTGTCCAGGTGTTAGTGAAAAGCAAACCCAAATGCTTTATAAAAAGATCTTAAAGCTAAAGTTTATAATATTTTCAGAGAACACAATGAAAGAAGGTGAAATAAGTTAAAATCAATAAAAACAACATGAAACATAACTAAACCCACAAAGACTTTATGCATTGAACAAAATCAGGGAAAGATAATAAGTACTCTACTCTTCAAAAATTTAGTTAAAAGCTTAAACTAATTGTAGTGAAAAAACTGTGAAAGTATTATATTGTAGATGAAATAAGCAAAGCCTTTAAAATACAAATGTGATGACTTTAATTAAAAAATTAAGAGATAATTTACCAGCAGATTAGATACAATTGAAGAAATAATTAATATACTGAAATATACGTCATTAGAAGTTATTTTCAATTCAGCATGAAGATGTAAAAAATGAAAATAAAGGCAAAAAATAAGGTCACAAAAAGAAATGAGTAATTTTGGTCAGAAATGTATTAAAATTAATAAACTGGAAATTTAACATCTTTAAAAAAATAAGCCTTTTCATCCAAGTAGATATGTCTATTAAATGGCTGTTCTTATATCCAGTTATGCAATTTCTCCCCCTCAGGCAGTTCAGATTCTGGGATAATCTTTAGACATCAGCTGTATCTTTTCTATTATTTAGCCTATTTACTACATTTTTATTTTGCTAATGATGTTTTTAATTTCTAATATTCTGGATTATTGCTTGTAACAGGCAGGTTTTTCTTTTTTAAATATTTTATGGTTTTTTTTTTTTTTTGATACCTAGCTCTCTGTGGACACTAAAGCTATTTACATTTTCATTAGTTTCTTCTGTTAATTCTATTTCCTTAGTGTTTATATCATTTTCTTAGATATGATATTCTCTATTTTTTATTTTTATTTAAATATTTGGTGATTCATGGTTTCCTCATCAATCTATGGTCAAGTGTTCTTATTAAATATTACCGGTAAATAAAGATTCTTTCCTCTAATCACCTGAGAATCTTTATTTTACCCAAGTAATTGAAGATTGCAATCATTAAAACTGTGGCCATGCTGCCATGTGGTACAGCAAGGGTTTAGGCTTTTTTTTTTTTACTTTGATTTTAGGTTTGGGGGCAACTGTGAAAGTTTGTTATATAGGTAAACTCATGTCACCAGGGTTTGATATACAGATCATTTTGTCACCTAGGTACTAAGCCTTGCTCTCAACAATTATTTTTCCTGCTCCTCTCTCTCCTGCCACCCTCCACCCTTAAGTAGACTCATGTCTACTGTTCCCTTCTTTGTGTCCATGTGTTCTCATCATTTAGCTCCCACTTTTATAAGTGAGAACATGCAGTATTTGCTAGTATTTGGTTTTTTGTTCCTGCGTTAATTTGCTAAGTATAACAGCCTCCAGCTCCATCCATGTTACTGCAAAGGACATGATCTCATTCTTCTTTATAGCTCCATCATACTCCATGGTATATATATACCACATTTTCTTTATCCAAACTGTCATTAATGAGCATTGAGGTTGATTCCATGTCTTTACCATTGTGAATAATGCTGCAATCAACATTTATATGCATATGTCTTTATGGTAGAATGACATATTTTCTTCTGGGTATGTATGCAGTAATGTGGTTGCTAGTTGGAATGGTAGTTCTGCTTTTAGCTCTTTGAGGAATTGCCATACTGCTTTTCACAATGATTGAACTAACTTACACTCCAACTAACACTGTGTATAAGTGTTCCTTTTCTTCACAACCCTGCCAGCATCTGTGATTTTTGACATGTTAATCCTAGCCATTTTAACTGGTATGAGATTATATTTCATTGTGGTTTTGCTTTACATTTCTCTAATGATCAGTGGTATTTAGGTTTTTTTCATATGCTTGTTGGCTGCATGTATGTTTTCTTTTGTGAAGTGTCTGTTCATGTCCTTTGCCCACTTTTTAATAGGGTTGGTTGTTTTTCTCTTCTAAATTTGTTTAAGTTCATTATAGGTGCTAGATATTAGATGTT
Organism: Cacajao melanocephalus; assembly: GCA_963573385.1. NCBI lineage: Eukaryota > Metazoa > Chordata > Mammalia > Primates > Pitheciidae > Cacajao > Cacajao melanocephalus. The sequence goes on along the minus strand of CAUYLG010052733.1, from coordinate 59,516 downwards.
CCTCAGATGCATAATTTGCAAATAGTTTCTCCCATTCTATCAGTTGTCTGTTTATTCTGCTGATAGTTTCTTTTTCTATGCAGAAGCTCTTAAGTTTAATGAGATCCTGATATGGTTAGACTTTGTGTCCCCACCCAAAACTTATCTTGAATTGTAATCCCTATAATCACCACAAGGAGAGACCAGGTGGAGGTAATTGAATCATGGGGATGGTTTCCCCCATGCTGTTCTTGAGATAGTGAGTGAGTTCTCATGAGATCTGATGGTTTTATAAGGTGCTCTTCCCCTCTTTGCTTGGTACTCCTTCCTGCCCCCTTGTGAAAAGGGTGCCTTTCTTCCACTTCATCTTCTCCTATGATTGTAAGTTTCCTGAACCCTTCCCAGACATGCTGAACTTCAAGTCAGTTAAACCTTTTTCTTTATAAATTACCCAGTTTCTGGCAGTTCTTGATAGTAGTGTGAATACTGACCAATACAGATCTCATTTGTCACTTTTTGCTTTTGTTGCAATTGCTTTTGACATCTTTGTCTTGAAATCTTTGCCTGTTCTTATGTCCAAGATGGTATTGCCTAGGTTGTCTTCCAGGGCTTTTATAATTTTGTGTTTGCATTTAAGTGTTTAATTTATCTTGAGTTGATTTTTGTATATGGTGTAAGGAAGCTATCCAGCTTCAATCTTCTGCATATGGCTAGTCAGTTATCCCTGCACCATTTATTGAAAAGGGAGTCTTTTCCCCATTGCTGGTTTTTGTCAATTTTGTTGAAGATCAGATGACATAGGTGTGTGGTTTTATTTCTGGGGTCTCTATCCTGTTCTATTGGTTTATGTGCTTGTTTTTGTACCAGTACCATACTGTTTTGGTTAACATAGCCCTGTAGTATAGTTTGGAGTCAGATAACCTAATGCTTCCAGCTTTATTCTTTTTGCTTAAGATTGCCTTGGCTATTTGGCCTCTTTTTTTGGTTCCACACGAATTTTAAAACAGTTTTTTTCTAGTTTGGTGAAGAATGTAATTTGTAGTTTGATAGGAATAGCATTGAATCTGTACATTGCTTTGTGCAGTATGGCCTTTTAATGATATTGATTCTTCTTTATCAATGACTGTAATATGTTTTACATTTTGTTTTGTATATTCTATGATTTCTATGTGCAGTGTTTTGTAATTTTCACTGTAGAGATTTTTCACCTCCCTGGTTAGTTGCATCCCTACATATTTTATTCTTTTTGTGAAAATTATGAATGGGATTGCCTTCCTGATTTGGGTGTCAGCTTGGTTGCTGTTGGTTTATAGAAATGCTAGTGATTTTTGTACATTGATTTTCTTTCTAAAACATTGCAGAAGTTTTTATCAGCCGAAGGAGCGTTTGGGCTGAGACTATGGAGTTTTCTAGATATGGACTCATGTCAGCTTAAAATAGGGATAATTTTACTTTCTCTCTTTGCATTTGGATGCCCTTTATTTCTTTCTCTTGCCTGATTACTCTGGCTAGGACTTCCAATACTATGTTGAATAGGAGTGGTAAGAGAGGGCATCAAATCTGTACATATCAAATACTAACCTTGAATGTAAATGGGCTAAATGCCCCACTTAAAAGGTAAAGAGTGGCAAACTGAATAAAAAAGCAAGACCCAATTGTATGCTGTCTTTGGGACCCATCTCACATGTAATGACCCCCATAGGCTCAAAATAAAGGGATGGATGAAAATATACCAAACAAATGGAAAATAGAAAAAAGCAGGGATTGCAATCCTAATTTCAGACCAAATGGACTTCAAACCAACAAAGATCAAAAAAGACAAAGAAGGGCATTACGTAATGATGAAGGGTTTAATTCAACAGGAAGACCTAACTATCCTAAATATGTATGCACCCAACACAGGAACACCCAGATTCATAAAACACATTCCTAGAGTACAAAGAGACATAGACTCCCACACAATAATAGTGGGAGATTTCGATACAGCCCTGACAGTATTAGACAGATCATCAAGGTCGAAAATTAAAAAGACATTCAGGAGCTGAACTCAACATTGCACCAAATGAGTCTGATAGACATCTATAGAACCCTCCATCCAAAAACAACAGAATATACATTCTTGTTATCTCCACATGACACACACTCTAAAATTTACCACATAATGGGCTTTCTTTTCAGTGGTCCATATGTAAGTCTTTTGAAAGTGGCAGCATCTCTACCCCTCATGCTTGTGGCAAGGAGCTCTATTGAATAGAAGGAAATTTACTAAACTCTAATTCTTGTGAGCAGATTCTGAACTCATCATTTAGAGAGCTAAACTGAAGGCTTTATTCTCAGAGCAAAGATGTAAAACAAATATCAGTTGAGACTGGGACAGGAAATTTATGCATTGCTATAAATTTCTTGGCCAATTCTTACTCTATGTACCAATTTCCATTCCCTTGTATCTCTAATTTTGGGATTATTTCTGGAGTAAAACACACACACAAACCTCAGTCTGTAAGAAGTCATCATTTTTACCAGTGTGAGAATATGGATTCCTTACCTTTACTGGGATTCACTGCCAGTATATATGCAAATGACTTATGTACAAGAATATATAATCCTTCATCAACTTTCCCTGTAAATTTAGTAAAAATATTTTAATGATTTTTTTTGTGTAGTGTTCTACAACTTGAAAATAGACTACATTAGTTGATAATGTTGTTGGAATCTTCCAAATCCTTACTAATTTTTATTCCTTCATCTGTTGTTTGAGATGACAATTAAAATCTTCAACTATGAGTAAATGTCTTTCTATTTCTCTGTTTAGTTCTGCCTGTTTTTACTTCATGCATTTTGACACTCTGTTATCAGGTGTATAAACACTGAGAATTATAATGCATTGCTAACGAGACTTTTATTATTCTATCTCTGATATTTCACCTTATTTTGAATCCCACTTTCTCTAGTATTAGCAAGCTTCCTTAGTTTTACTTCCTTTCATTTTCTTTTTAATTAATTAATTAATATATTTATTTATTTTGAGGTGGAATCTTGCTCTGTTTCTCAGGCTGGTATGCAGTGGCGAGATCTCAGCTCACCACAATCTATGCCTCCTGGGTTCAAGTGATTCTCCTGCCTCCACCTCCCAAGTAGCTAGGACTACAGGCACACACCACCCTGCCTGGCTAATTTTTTTTTTTTTTTTTTGTATTTTTAGTAGAGACAGGGTTTCACTTTGTTGGCCAGGCTGGTCTCCTGATCAGCCCACCTCGGCCTCCCAAAGTGCTGGGATTACATGCATGAGCCACCATGCCCGGCCACTTCCTTTAATTTTAAACGCATTTTATCTACATATTTAAAATGTATTCATAGTACAGAGCATATACTTTAATCCTTTTTAAATCCAGTCTCAAAATTGCTAGCTCTTAATTTGAATGTGTTATGGGTGGAATTGTAGTCCGCCAAAAAACATGTGTTTAAGTTTTTATCCCAGTAATTAAGGATGTGACCTCATTTTAAAGATAGGATCTTTATACATATAATCAAGTAAAAATGGGATCCTTAGAGTAGCCTCTGATCCAATGTGGCTGGTGGCCTTAGAAAAGGGGGAAATTTGGACACAGAAATGCCACCAGGAAGCACAACATGTGAGCCTGAAGAAAGCCATCTAAAAGCCAAGGAGAGATGTCTAGAACAGACTCTTCTTCACAGCCTTCAGAAGGAAATCAGTACCTTGACTTCAGACTCCTAACCTTAGGACTTGAGATAATACATTTATGTTGCTTGAGCCACCGAGTTTATGGTACTTATGGTACTTTGTTACATAACCCTAGGAAACTAATATACATGTTTAATCCATTTATATGTAATCAGTGATATGAGTGTTGTTAAATCTACCATGTTACTATTTGCCTACTATTTGCTTATTTGGGTGTTGTTTTATTCCCTTGGTAGTTGATATTTATTTATGCACTGTTTCAGTGTTGCCTTCCTTAGAGTAAATGGATATTTTTCAATATTTCATATTAATTATGCTATTGGCTTTTTATCCTTCATACATGTATCCTTGTCTGTTTAATGTTCTCGGAACTCTGCACTAAAATTTTTCATCAAAATTTGAAAACACTGGCAATTATTTTTTTTAAATATATTTTTCTTTCCAGTTTTCTGACTTATCTTTCTGAGACTTCATTTGTGCATAGGTTTGATGGCTTGATATCCTGTGTCACTCAATCTCACATTTCAATCATTTTCCTCTTTCAGTTGAGATTAGATACATTAAAAAATGGTTTCCCATGTTATTTGTCTGTTTTTCAGATAGCTGCAATCTGAGAGTATACCCTGCCAGTGACTCTTACATCGTATATTTAGTACTTGTTACTTCAAAAATGTTCAATATTCAAAATTCCCTTTGTTGTTCTATCATTACAACAATATTTTCATAGTCTTAGGATATATTCATAAGATATCTGTTGACTTCAATGCCTGAGTCATTACGATGTCTGTTTCTACTGACTGCTTTTTCTCTGTGATTATTGATCAAATTTTCCTGATTCTTCTCATAACTTGTATTTTTAACTAATACACTGTAGAAAATCTAGATGTTGTCTTCTTGTAAAGGGCCCTAAGATAGTCCTTTGAAAGCTGTTAAGTGGCTTATAGATCTTTTGATCTGCCATGCCTGGTTTCATTATTTGTTAAGGAAAGTCTTTTTTATATTTGTCTTTAGACATGGGACATAGTCTTTACTAAAGAAAATAGTCCTCTTCCTACTGCTTGGAATATTCCATGAAATATCTACCTGTAGCTGGTCAATAACCTCAACATCTCCTTGTCCTGTTACTACTGACATGCCCATGGTATCTGTTTTCAGCGGGTCTTTCAGATGATAACCCTTTTCATGTGTAGAGCAGCTTTTGGTGAGATTGGTCACAAATGCTTATTCTGGCTTCTGTAGGCCTACCCCGTGCCTCCTTTTCCTTCCCTATACAAATTCCAGCCACTTCAGCAGCTCTCAAATTCCAGACAGTTAAGCAACTTTAAGCTATTTACAAAGATAGCTAGCTAGCTAGCTAGTTAGATGATTAATAGATAGATAGATAGATGACAGATAGATAGATGATAGATATAGATAGATAGATAGATAGATAGATAGATAGAGATGTAGAGAGATGTAGAGCTATAGATGATATAGATATAGATTTAATTTTAATTTTTAGATTCAGGGTTATATGTGCAGGTTTGTTATATGGTTATATTGCTTGCTGGTACTGTTTGGGCTTCTACTGATCCTGTCACCCAGACAGTGAACTGAATACCCAACAGGAAGTTCCTTGGCTCTTGTCCCTCTACCCCTACCTCTTTTTGTAACTTAATTAAACTAAGAGCTTCTGCACAGTAAAAGAAACTATCAACAAATAAACAGAAAACCTACACAATGAGAGCTTTAAGCTGTAAACTCTTCCTCTGAACTCATTATTCTTGGAGTCTGCCTCTTCATTCAATGTGAGGAACGGTGCTCCTCATCACATAGTCTGGTTAAATGTGAAGCTTATCTCCTGGCTTTTCTCTTCTCTTCAGTATGAAAAACTTGTACTTCTCGTTGTATGCATAAAACCTGTTTCCTCATATTTGCTGCCCAGTCTTATCATTGTTTTTAGTGAAAATTACAAGTCCACTACCACTAATTCTATTATGGCCAAAAACCAAAGTGCCTCTGATATGACTTATGTCCTTCAGAAATTAATTGCTTATTCTTTAGTCCGTTGGTAGAATTCTTCTCAATTTTCCATGGTTATTTTAATAAGTACTATATTCTACTACATCAATGGCAATTTGGAATACGGAAGAAAGAAATGTGTGTGTTTGGTTCATCTTTGTGAATTCTAACTGTAACTCTACTTTTCACGTCCACTAGACATATTATTGTACAGTAATTTCTTGTTTATACCTATAATCTCCCTCTCCTGTTTTCCTAGTTCCTATTCAAATAATTTGGATAAGTGATATTTCATAAAACAATATGTATTCTTGGAGAGAGATGTTTCTAGCAATGCCCTTCTTAGGTGACTTATTAGGAAAAATTATAAGAACAAGAATGAGGATAGAGAAGAAAAGCAATTGAAGATATCCACTTCAACTCTAAATCCCCACAGAAGAAAAATGGTTAGCACTTATTTAAACCCTTCTAGGGTTTAGTTTTGCTGTAGTTGTTTTTCCAATAATAATCTCTTTCCATTATTATAACAGCAATTTTAGTGAAATATAGCACTTACCGGCTAAGTTTTAGACAAGGAAGCACTTTCTCAAACGTTTCCCCATCCTTCCTCAAAGTTTGAATCCAAATCTTTTGTACTCCAGGACTTATTTTGTTTTTCTTATAGCATTCTGCCTTTCTAGAATTAGTTTCGGGAGAAACAAATACACGAACCCATAAAATAATCTTTGGAAGTCTTTCTTCTCCTGCTATTTACCAAATTATAATCTTCTTATTGTGGCAAAGTAACTACTTTACTCTAATAAGTTTCCCATTAAGCTAAGCCTGCTTTTGTTATAATAGAGATTAACATATGTAGACAGTGTTCTTTTTGACTGGGTATGGGGATCAGTTGTGGTTCAAGTAATATATAAACAAGACATATTTTTAAAAATACATTATATTTATGCATTATATTTAAGCAACCATTTGTAAAAAGCTGAAACTTATTAGAAAGTGAATTCTTCATAATCATAGTTGTATTTCTAATGTTTAGGATTATTTGTTAGCTTAGGTATATACTAGACTATTTTTCACCATTTATAAAATGCTGAAACTTATTAGAAAGTGAATTCTTCATAATCATGTTTGTATTTCTAATATTTAGGATTATTTATTAGCTTAGGTATATACTAGATTATTTTTCTAAACACCAGGAATAAGAAATATGGGTAGTAAAATTTACATGACCTGGTAAAATTCTAAAATACCCATTCTGACTAATAGGCATTGTTGAGAACAATAAATAAAATATATTTTGGGTTTAATTCCAAGTAAATATATTTGACAATAGAAATATAAACATACTCATATAAGTGAATTGCTTCTAATTTTGGCCTTTAGCTAAATAAACACTTAATGTTAGTAAGAAAAAACATTATTTCATGAAGATAACAAATTCTTTGAGAAATAGTAAATATATTTATTAAGAATTTGGGGAAAATAGAAGCATATATTTTAATCTTATAGCAAAGTTTCTGCTAAGTTTTTGTGATGCCAATGTTTTCAGTATGAATCATTTCACTGTCAAACAAAGTATACACTATTGATGAAACACAAGCAAAAAGAGAAGAAAAAATGGTATATTAAAAGAAAGACCTTTGGTTATTCAGGCTGCCACCAATTGCTTTCTTGTTTCAGTTGAATTTTGAAATAGCTAATCATATTTTGGCATTTTCTTGCCATCAAAGCATTTCATGAAATTATCCCATTACAATGTTTTTCTCAGAGGCAAAATTAACATGGTTGAAAGTTTTAATTGACATATTTCTTTTTCTTTGAGTGCCTTTGCCAATTAAACAAATTGTATCATATTTTGATGTTGATTTTGTTCATTATTTGTAAAACTGTAGAGTCTGATTTTTTATTTTCAGTTGTCAGTTTCTTGGTTGGAAATGAAAATAGTGCCAACCTTGATATCTTCACTCTAATTTTACTTTACGTGGAAGTTTTCTGTAATAGTTTAGTGATAATTATTAATACTGGTGAGTTTTTTAAATTTTGCTTTCAGCATTTTTCCATTTGTTTTTCAACATACTTTTGTCTCAATGAGGCAACTAACTATGAATCCCGAGAAGGAAGATGAAAAAGGAATATTTTCATCCAACATAGTTGTTCTTTCAACATTTTCAGTTTTAGTTTTAATTGAAAATGTAAAGTTATTCAATTGTGTGAAGAATACATTTTGCTGAGAAATTTCTAAAAATCAACAAAAGAAAAAAAATCTTTACTATGAATCTATAACACTGAAAGACTGTGTTTAAGTGATTTTAATAAAACCAAACCAACACTTTCAGCAGGAACTAAATGGCAACATCTGACTTCACGCTGAAACATATTTATCAGTGTGCCACTCACTTCTTCTATTTTACCTTGGGTCTTCCCATTTTCTTTCTTGTTATTTTTATGTTTTTTTTTTCTTCTTTTGGAAGAGGTAATTTTTAGGGAGAAAAAAACACTTTTTCCTCATAAGTGGATTTAAAATGTTGGCCTTACCTTAATCTCCTCTCTCATACTCAATCCACTACGTAATGGGTCAACATACTTTTCTGTGAAGGACCAGACAGTAAATATTTCAGTCTTTGCAGGCCATATGTTTTCTGTTGCCAGCTCTGCCACTATGGTGTGAAAGCAGCCATAGACAACACAGAAATGAAGAAGTGTAACTGTTCCAATAAAAACAGATGTTATGTTGAATTTAGCTCACAGAGCTTAGCTTGCTGCCCCTGCAGGAGGCCTTGGAGTAAAAGCTTCCTGAAAGGAGGAATTTTTGTCTTTTTTGCTCATGTTCTAGCTCTAGTACCTAAAACAGTGCCTCTCACATAGGTATTGATGAATATTTGAATATGATGAACGTACACCTAAAATAAAATATTTGACAAGATATACAACTACCCAATTTGGAAAACACTTGGCTCCCATAGAAACCGAAGCCTTACTAATTTAATTAATTATTTGGCCTGATGATGAATTACTGTGCCTGGGATGGCGGAGCTAATTTATTTTTCAACTCACTCAGGGGACACACTTGATTTTCACTGTGAATTTGGTTAAAGTGAAAAGATTTCCTGGTGTAAGTCCTGGATAGACGTTTCTGTAACCTGCTCTCCACTGTTGTTGAATTGCATGCAGTTGCCACACTAGATGATTTCCAGACACAGGTTCCAAGTCTTTCATCTTTGAGTTAAAGACCCCATTAACATACTCGTCCTGTATTTGAGTCTGTTCTCTCCATGGAATATTTTCACCTGGTTCAATGGGTGTAATTCATCAGTGTCTGGTTGCTTCGAGTTACTTTTCTTAATGCTGATGTCAGTGCATGTCCATCTTTATACCTCAACACATTACACAATAAAAAACAAAAATTATCTTGGAAGACACAGCTGACATCTATATGAAATATTCAACACCAGCAATTGAACTTCATCAAGCTCCTGTGGCCAGCAGGGTTTTACAGAGGTGCAACTGCTCTCCCATGATCACTTATCATAAAGCAAGAGACAATTGGACCAATGAAGCCTGTTGCCTGCTTTTGTGTACAAAACATAAATAGAATAGAGCAAATAAGGAAAAATAGTCCCGCAGCTGGAAGGCAATTTTAAAGAAAAATGATGTTCATAGCTATCTTGCCAGTAGCTGGCAAAGCAGTTTTTATAAAACATATTTACTGTTTACAATCACTTGGAGGCTGGGGAAGGAGTAATACTTTGAAAATATGTTTAATGTTTTGAACCACTCCGTGGCTAAGAAGCAACTCCTGCTAAAATATATTTAATGCTTAGAGTCATTTGGTGGTTTTGAAAAAAAAGGAACTTCTTGTTAATTTTTAACATTTATTGCTGATCAGTGGCTGCTAAAGTAACTATCAATACAGCATGGTTTATGTTTAGGGACATGTTGTGCTGCTACTAAAACAATTCATACTCTTTTCTCAAGGCCACACAAAAAGTGTCAATAGCATTACCTTTGCAACAGCACCGCTAATAAAAACATAGGAATCAAACAGATGAGTAAAATGCTCCCTGCACACACAGCCATAACATCCCATGGCCCTGAAAATGGTTCTGCCATGCTGCATGCTGTGGACACTTCACGGCTGGCACAGGAGAGATCACAAGGCCTTGCTCAATTTCATCAAATGTGTTGAAGCGACTCAGCAGATTGTGAAGCACAAGTGGAAGCTGATAATTGCTGTTTCTTACAAATCAACAGCTTGTCTCCACACATCAAGGTAAAAGCATCCTCTACGCCAAAGAAAATGTAAATTGGGATAGAAGGACGTTATGTTTTTAAATAAACTTGGTTCAATTTGTAGAAAGGGCGAAGGTGAATATTGAGCTCATGTGTCAGATGGAGAGAACACTTGAGAAAAGAGAAGAAGATGATAAATTGGAACCTTTGCCATTGAGACCTTTTCTGGCTAGTTTTCTGAGAATGATCATCAAACTCTTATGAGGACCTTTTCCAGTTTATTGACTGTACTTCCCCAGGGATTGTGGCACATCGTAAACATACATTTTCTCCTTGCTATTTGCAATAATGCTGCTCATAAAGTATTATTATTATTCACTTGCAGGTAAGTAAATCAATGTAAAAGGAGGAGAAATAACCCACACAACTACAGACAATGAGGAAATGAGAGTTGGATTTGAACAAAAGGATATGAACCCTTAACAAGTTCAACACCCAAATATTATTGCAAGTACAAGCTGTATTTCAAAAAAAAAGAAAGAATAACCCAAAAGGTAGAATGAAGAGCCTAGATGTCATACATGGGCATTGAATATAATCAGATGAATTGCAACATTTACCACCGGGATTTTAAAATGTGGTGGACCAATAATTCCTTTATTCTGTGCATTCATTTTCCCTTTTTTTTTCCAACAGGAATGTCTAGTGACATTATTTTATGCCCATTTCACCACTGTGTTTTTGATGAATGTGTAATGAGTAACTGGCCTCTTTAGTATCACAAATCTGGATTAAGAAAATGTGGTACATATGCACCATGAAATATTATGCTGCCACAAAAAGGAAATGAGATCATGTCCTTTGCAGGGACATGGATGAAGCTGGAAGATGTTATCCTCAGCAAACTAACACAGGATCAGAAAACCAAACACCATCTGTTGCCACTTATAAGAGGGAGCTAAATAATGAGAACACAAGGACACAGGGCAGGGAATGATAAACACTGGACCCTGACGGTGATGGGGTGGAGGGATGGAAATCATTCGGAAAAATAGCTAATGCATGCTGGGCTTAATACCTAGGTGATGGTTTGCTAGGTGTAGCAAATCACCTTGAAACATATTTATCAATGTAACAAACCTGCACAGCCTGCACGGGTACTTCAGAACTATAGTGGGCTGAAAATTTTAGAGTCTTCAGATGGGGATGAGAATATATTGCATGAGAAAGCAACATGAATCATTGAGAGCCAGAGTATAGACAGTGTTAGGTAGACTATAGGACGGCCGTCAGTGATGCCAGCTTTCTTGTATTAAGGTTGCACTGACTTGTAGAATATGGTGGAAGTGATGTGACGTCAATTTCAAGACTAGGTTATGAATAGACTGCAGCTTCAGAGGGTTTTCTCTATGTCTAGCTCTCTTTGGGACACCTCATTCTGAGGAAAGCCAGCTGCCACGTTGTGATTTAGGCCTGTGAGGTCCACGTAGCAAAGAGCTGAAGCCTACAAATAATCACATGTGGAAGATTTCTACCACCCCCTGACTAAGCCTTTAGATCAGTCCACAGTCCCAGCCGACAAGGTAGCTACAACCTCTTGAGAGGCCATGAGACAGAGGTACTCAATAGAGTCATTCCTGCGAGAGACTAAGTATCTGCTGTTTTACACTGCTAAGGTATTGGTTAATGTATTATGCCATAATAGGTAAGTTATACACAACCTTTATCAAATAATGAAAATAACGATCATCAGGAATGAGTCAAATTAAAATCCGTGGCTCAACCAATAGAACACAATGAGGAGAGTACAGAATTGCTTCTGGGATAGTTCTGACAAAGATGTATATCCTTCATTCATCCATGAGGAAAAAACTGCACATACTCAAGATGAGAGGGTCATTCTGAAGAGTAACTGGGCAGAAATCCTCAAAACTCTTAGAGTTAGCCAGGTACGATGGTTCATGCCTGTAATCCCAGCACTTTGAAAGACTGAGCTGGGCGGATCATGAGGTCTGGAGTTGGAGAGCAGTCTGGCCAACATGGTGAAATCCCTGTCTCTACTAAAAATACAAAAATTGGCCAGTGGTGCAGTTTTTAGTCTCTACTAAAAATACAAAAATTGCACCAAAAATGGTGGTGCATGCCTGTAATCCCAGCTACTCAGTTGGCTGAGGCAGGAGAATCACTTGAACCTGGGAGACGGAGGTTGCAGTGAGCCAAGATCACACCACTGCACTCCACCCTGGGCGACAGAGCAAGACTTCCTCTCAAAAAAAAAAAAAAAAAAAAATTAGAGTCATGGAAGCCAAGAAAAAATATAAAAGTGTTTCAGATTGAAGGAAACTAAACAAATCTAAAATTTTAATACAATGTTTGATTTTGAACTTGAACTTTTTGTTACATAAGACACTATTGAGATAAGTGATAAAGTTTGAGTAGGGCAGAAGGATTCGATTATAATAATACATGAATGGTAATTTCCTGATGTCAGACATTTTATTTTGATTACACAAGGAGAATGTCTTTATGTGTAGAAAATGAATAGTCAACATTCTGTCTTCAAGCTTCTGAAAAAACTCTGCTTTTAGGGCACGGTTAGAAGCTGATAATAGTTCACCTGTTCCTCTGATATACTCATTGAGCTGCTTTCTGTTACCATAGCTGGCTCATAGGATAAGAGAATATATTTATTTTATTATTTCTTGATTTGTTTCTCTATGGCATTTTTTGTGAAAATAAGAGTGTGGAGACTTATATATGTTTCTAAATTATCATAGTTCATTAATGCAAAGCACAGACACAGTCTTCACTTTCCCTTCTTGGACCACTTAAATATTGCCATGTAGAAAGTTGTCTCTCATTAGCTGGGTGCAGTGGCTCATGCTGGTAATCCCAGAACTTTGGGAGGCCAAGGTGGGCAAATCATCTGGGGTCAGGAGTTTGAGTCCAGCCTGGCCAACGTGGCGAATCCCCGTCTCTACTAAAAACACAAAAATTATCCAAGCCTGGTGGTGCACACCTGTAATCCCAGTTACTTGAGAGGCTGAGGCAAGAGAATCACTGAACCTGGGAGGCAGAGGTTGCAGTGAGCTGAGATTGCACCACTGCACTTCAGCCTGGGTGCCAGAGCGAGACTCCGAAAAAAAAAAAAAAAATGGAAAAAAAAAATAGTCTCTGGTTACATAATCTCTGAAAAACTCCACCAAAAATTTCATCTTAGCATTTCTCCCCAAACTTCATGTAAAATAAAATAGAGTTCAGGGAAAATAAGAAAAGCAAGGGAATACCTGTCCATTTTTATTTAAGCCAGTGGCCTCCTTTATTTTAGGTGTATCTTGTTTTATTTAAACTTCAACTAAACTTTCTTTTTAAGATATTGAATAAAAGATGCCTATCCTTCAGATTTTGTTTAAGCAGGCATCCCCATTCTCAAATAAAATAATATAAACATTGCAAACTCTTAACCAAATCATGTGAAATTGAAAGCCAAGTTTAACTTTCCCAAAGATCTTTTAGCAGCCATGAGACCTAAACAAAATGGCATAACTGATTATGATTAATTTGGTTCTAAAGTGCCTAAGAGTCATTCTTACCTTCTTATCCATAGGGGTTATTAAGTTTTCACATTTAAAAAGATCAAACAGTAAATAATACTGCATGTGGTTATTGTAATTGATAAATAAAATAAAAAATGCAAATCTTATTTAGATCACATGGCACTTATTGATTACAAATGGTAAGACTTACTACATAAATCACGAGTCACTATTGACATCTACTATATCATATCATAGGTTAGGCATCTAATTATAAATAGTCAAATCAGCTGCCTCAAGTTGGCATAGCTCAAGCAGAGGAAGATAATATAAGTTGAGTATGGATTTAACACTCTAAACCGGTCAGCACTCTAGGAAAAGTAACTTAAACTGCACACCCCACTTATGCATAATCATCAGATATTAAAGAGGGTACATTCCTGTAATTTATTGTTGCTCTAGTGATCTTAAAGAATTAAGTCCACATTCATGCAGTCCAAATTTGTCTCCAAGGAGGAGCTTTGAGTTTGGGAATATCTGGATCATTAAGTAATTTTCTTAGGTCAGAGTAAAAGCTCTTTATCTTGAAATATTACTTCCCTGGAATATTAGATGTATCAGAAGTCAGTAACAGAGTGACCTTTCTCTTAAACAATTCATAGATTCACAGGAATTTTCTTCAACTTTAGGAAACTGAATATATTCCGTAACTCTGTAAGTCTTAAATATTGATTTTCCTCTGAGATCTTGACCTTCCCTACCCACCACCATTCTCTCTTTGTACATTATGTTCTTTGTAATGTTCTCTTTACACAAGTGAAAATTAGTAACATTAGTAAATTTTCATTGCAGGTTTATTTGTTCATATTTCTGGATATAGAATCCATTACTGTTAAACTTCATCTCCGTGTTCCAATATATCTTCATGTTACGTTTTATGTTACAAAATAAGTTATTTCACTATATGTATTTTTTAATTGGTTAAATCTTCTCTTTTGTTGAAAATGAAACACTAGTAATCTCAATTCTTGGAACAGAAAAGTTATTTCATAGGGAATACCTCAAACACTGATATCTACAACGGACAGCGAGACTTGTCAAAATAATAGGTATACGTAAATATAGCAAAGTTCCGTCTGGTCTTGATTAAAAATTATTTTAGTATTCTTAGGAAAGTGATACAGAGGCAGAATTGCCTAGATTATATGAGAGGAAAAAATAGAGAAAAACATAATCTTGTCTTAGATTATTACAGCAGTGAACTATTTTCGTCTGGTAGGAAGGGTGCACTTGAAAATGGAGTTCAAGTACTGGGAACATACATGTAAGTTCTGGATGCACAGTAGGCTGTAAGTTAGAAATTTCAAGGTGGAAACAGCAGATACCACAACTGTAATTGGTTGTCCCTGTTTTTTGTTTTATGTGTATACTTGAGATTATGGAGAAAGGCAAAAGTAATGCATCGAGATTTATTTTTTAACATTCAATTCATAACTAGTGTTTATACTTCTTTGCACTTATGGGAAAAGTACATATTATGTAAATTTAATATAAAAACACCTAGACCAACTCATATCATGTGGTAAAATTTCATACTCAAAAGAAATATCCTTCTGCTATTAAAAATTTTTTAAAGGAGCCAGAAGGGTGTCTCATGCCTGTGATCCCAAGGCTCTGGGAAGCCAAAGTGGAAGGATCATTTGAGGCCAGAACTATTTGAGAACAGCCTGGTAACACAGCTGGATCTCCTCTCTACAAAAAGTTAAAAAAAAAAATTAGCCAGGCAGTGGGTGGCACACAGCTGGCTATTAAGGAGGCTGAGGTTGGAAAGATCTCAGCCCAGGAATTTAAGGCTTCAGTGAGCTAAGACTGGGCCGTTGCTCTGCCGCTAGGTCAAAAGACCAAGATCCAGTCTCTAAATAAATAAAGAAAAATAAAAGAAAGTGGTGCATTGAAAATCCATTTAAGTCTTTACTAGAGTTGTCTTGAAGGCCCAGTGGGAAATTTCATTAAGGGCATGAGACCAAACACTTTAAGAACTTACTCTTTCAAAGACGTTTCCAATATCTTACAACAGCACAGTAAGTTACATCCCAATCCAACTGCAAAAGCTGAAACTACTCTGCTTTCTCACTTACCTACACTTTTGACTTTCTAAATATATTTCTCTCTTTGGATGTGAGCTGCAAACTCCTTATACAAGGGCTTCAACTCTGCAGCCCTAGTTATTCTAATTGGCAAAACAAAATCCTAATTGTTTTATCTAATAAGATGGAATTTTCCAATACTGTAGAGGCATGTGTGTGTGTTTGCTTTAAGGAAGTTGTTTTGGTCATAAAATGTCACAGAGGGTCATACATTCAAGTTAACATGTCCAATGTACATGAAGTAGGCACTGAGTTAAACTATTTGTCTACTATATAGCATGTCAGCTTAAAAGCCTTTTTTTCCCCCCTCAAAATGTTAACTTTATTTTTTCTTCTGTAAAATCAAGATACAGTTAAAATACAGCCTGCTTGTTTTCTGGGACTACTTTCTAACAAGATATGCTTCTTTCTAATTGGACTTCTAAATTTCTAGCAATCATACAGTGTATAAAATAGGCAACCCCCAGAGTGTAGCAGGTACTGAATAACGGATTTGCAGCCATGGGTATGCACATTAAAATTTGAAATCTAAGTGAATTACTTCAAGCTGATTTCTCAGGTCAAGGAGAGATTACAGTCTTTAAATGACTGATAAGGTCACATACACAATTTCAAGTGCATTTATAGTAAATCCATGTGACAGCTCCTACAGCTACCAACCTGCTTCTGCCCTCGGGGTAGCGTGCACAATCTTCATCGCATGTCCTGGATGGTTGTAGGAGCATCAGAACCCCTCTGAGGCACATCAGATTTAGAAAATACTAGCAATGGCTCACACACGAGTTTTAAGTTGTAACCTACATGTGATAAGTTGCTTTATCTTCCAAATGTAATAAAAACCAGAAGTTACTTTGAAATAAATTGAAGGATTAGCAGTGGTGACTGAGGAATAAAAATGATAATTTAAAATCATCTTTAAAGCTGGAATTTTTAACTTATTGACCTTATATCCTACATATTACAGGAGTTTGTAAATTTAGGCTGATATGGAAATGCATATATATGTCAAATTTAAATTTTTAGAATGATGGTGCTACTATATTCTACTTGTTAATTTATTCTAGTAATGATTTCATGACATTATTCATTTACTGCTTGGCTTGATGGCATAACAAGTGTGGGTTATTTACCTTGAAAAGGAAACAATATCACCTTCCAGAATCTCTATCACCCCAGAAAAAGAGTTCTATAAATTATGGCTGTTGCTACAAAGGATGCAACACATGTTTCTGGACCACTTCAGATTAGATGTGATGCATGCTTTAGATAATTTACTCTGAGCTAAGAATTACTATCTCGTATTTCACGGTGTAGGGGAGGTTTCTCCAGCACTATATAGGTGTCTGAAATTACGAGGACAATCAATTTCAGTAAAAAATAAATCTATTACTTAACGCACACAAGGATTCTCTGAGTTCAGGTAAATTAACAGGTTGGAAAACAGTAAAGAATGTTATATATTCTAGTAGCTGTCTTCATAATGAAGCAGAAAGAAAAACAAAAAGTTATGAAAATAAATGAAAAAAATTCTATTTTCTAGAATTGCAAAATAATCTTTTCGATGACAAAATGTTTATATCAACCTGCACAAAGTCAATTTTGAAGAGGTCTTGTAGCATCTCACAGAACTTTGATTTGCCTACTCACCTACAGGAGACATTTCTGGAACAGTAGCAACATAAGGTCCATCCAAAAACTTTGGCTCATTATCATTAATATCCTGCACTTTGATGATGAATTCTGATTCAGGCTCCAAGGGCTTTCTGGTTTCTATATCCACAGCCTGTGCACGAAGAGTGTAGAAAGGTTTTTCTTCTCTATCTAGGCTCCTTATGGCATGTATGTCCCCTGTGGTTTCATCAATGGTAAAAACGGTGCCAGCGCCATCTCCTGAGAGGGTGTATTTAACAGTGCCCTCTCCCTTGTCTAAGTCGGAATGGAGCTTTAGGGAAGAGATGGAGAGAGAGGGAGAGAAAGAGAAGGAGAAAGAAAGAACACCATTAAAGGGAGGTTGCCACATTAAAAAGTCATAATTTGCAATACAATTTCTTTAATTGAAAATGTTAAACAAAAATCTTATGGTTCTATTTTCTTGTTTTTTATTTCTCCAACTTCTTATTATAAAAATTGCAACACAAAGACTTGAAAACTGTGCAATGAACACATGTATACTTATATATTCAAGACATTCTCTATTTGTCTTTTAATCTATTTGCCTTATCAGATAGATTTCATATCCATTCTCCTGTTCATCATTCTCTTAATCCATCTTTCTTTTTTTTTTGAGGTATTTTGGAGATCAGAACAAAAGTACAACCTCAGATATGTCAGCAGGCAAAAAAAAAAAAAAAACAAATTTTGAAAATTTGTTTTGAGTTTTCTTGTATCCCTCTGGGATAACATTTTCATAAAATGAAATGCACAAGTCTTCAGTGTACTTATTGTTTCATTTTAAATAATCATTGCAATAAAAATAAATTAGCTCGTAAACATTCACGAAATAAACTTTCCAAATGTTCTAAAGATGAAATCAATGACCTGAAGCCAGTGGGCAATAATACAAAGGAACTCAGAAAACACTAAGCATTTTCATTTCCAAAGAAAGGAGAAATCTGGCACACCAAGAGGTTTTCAGTTATATATGGCAGAGCATATCTCCTTTTTAACAGGCTGAGTTTAAATGAGTTTACCACTCTTAACTAAATGATTTACAGAATCACTGATTATTCTTTCAGATTCACAAATAGCTTGTTCTAATTCATTCTATCTATAGAATATTTATATTGCATAATATAGAAAAACATTGAAGTTCTGTTAATTTCTTTTAAAATTCAACACATGTGTAGTACACTACATTATAGCATGGAATAAAATACACATGAATAGCAACAGGGAAGAGAACTGAGGAGTAGAGAAAATTATCAGTGTGATGCCGTAAGTCAGTGTTATTCAAACTGGAGACCAAGAATAAATGAAAAATGTACATAGTCTTAAAAGGTCTACAAATTACCTATA
Source organism: Cacajao melanocephalus (assembly GCA_963573385.1). Taxonomy (NCBI): domain Eukaryota; kingdom Metazoa; phylum Chordata; class Mammalia; order Primates; family Pitheciidae; genus Cacajao; species Cacajao melanocephalus. The sequence continues at coordinate 40,908 of CAUYLG010052733.1, read as the reverse complement.
AATAAATACCTACATAAAAATATTACATAAAATGAAATATTGCATCATATATAATTTTCTAGTAATATATATTTCTATAAATATATTCTTATACATAATATAAATATATACATATATGCATAATATAGTCTTATAAATAATATGTACATTAATTTTTATGCAGATGCTGATGTAAATGTTTTAAACTATTCTTGCTCATTTGGGTACAGCCATTTGATTTCAGCATACAGATTGTTATGTGTAAAAGCTCTTTTCAATCAACAGATCACCCAAAAGAAAAATGTTAAATTTCTGCAGCATCTCTATTTGGGCTATGTCTTAAAATCTGCATATGAGCACTGCTCTTTTGAAAAGGTTTGGTTAAAAATGAGTTCTGTTGGCCGGGCACGGTGGCCCATGCCTGTAATCCCAGCGCTTTAGGAGGCCAAGGTGGGAGGATCACAAGGTCAGGAGTTCAAGACCAGGCTGGTCAACATAGCGAAACCCCCATCTCTACTAAAAATACAAAAAATTAGCTGGGCGTGGTGGCAGACACCTGTAATCTCAGCTACTCAGGAGGCTGAGGCAGGAGAAAAGCTTGAACCTGGGAGGGAGAGGTTGCAGTGAGCAGAGATCTCGCCATTGAACACCAGCTGGGGCAACAGTGCGAGACTCCGTTTTAAAAAAAGAAAAAAGAATGAATTATGTTATCTTAACATTTCAACACAGACACACAAAAACTCTGAAAATCTTTTAAATTATATAAATATCCTGTTGCAAATAAGCTTCCTGTGCGTTAGCATGAGTAATTAACAGCACAACTACATCCTGAATAAATGTAAGTTCAACTGTGGCTCTCTCTGTGTAATTAACAGCACAACTACATCTTGAATAAATGTAAGTTCAACTGTGCTCCTAAACTCAAGAGTCTGGTTTAAGTTCAATAAAATAATATCATTCTTTGTATTAATGTTATTAATGTAAACTTATTCATTTTGTGTACTTGTATTTCCTTCAAATTTGTTCTAAAAGTATATTTGTGTAAGAGTATAAGCATAGCATATAAACTTGATTGGGTAATATATTAAAAATAATATGGCAACAATAAGAGGGAACAAGATATTGATGTTTCTTTAAAAGTTTCTGCATATTTTACTTAAGCATAAAGAAAATCACTATGAATGATAGGAGGCAGTATTTTTGTCCTCTTAATTTTTTTTTTAAACTGCTGTGAAGCTTAGGAAGTTTCAAGTGTAAAATCAAGTGGTAGATAAATGTTCTTTGAACTTATGAATTTCAAATTATAAATTTCAACCATGCTATTAAAGGTATTCAACACAGTACGTATTGCTTTTGCTTTCAAATTTATCTAAATATATGAGACAGGCAAAGCTTAATGCAAAAGGAATGATTTTGTAAAATGGATCCATTTTGCCAACAGCTCAAAGAATATATGTTAATATTGTGGGAACTGAGTGAAAATTCAAAGTAGGTTTTGAAATGTGATACAAGTAGAATTATAAAAAGAAAAAGAAAACAAAAATTTCTTCATTTAGCTAAAGTCAGAACTGTTTTCTTTGCAAACTGACATAAAAATAAAGAAGCAAAATGTGTTTTTAGTTATATCCAAGATCCAAATTATAGTTAATTGCCGCTGCCCCTAACTGTCTATCTTTTCCTTCTAATTTAAAGATGGGTTTTGCAGAGATTAAAGCTTCAGAAAAAAATATGGGAAAATATCTTAAAATGTTGAACTGAAAATGAAGTTAATGACTACAAAACTCTTGAGAGAATTAGACTTTTTCTAGCAGTTTATCACATGATAATGCCTTAAAAGAGAGCTGCATTGACAGGCAATGTTTAAAATTAGTTATTCATGCTAATTAATTCAGGCAGATAGGTGGTAGCCTAAAGTATAGATGTATTTCCAATATTAATTTCAATATTAAATAAATGACATTGGCCTCATGTTGGCTATTATAACATTTTCTTTATTTCGACTATAAAATAATTTCAGTAGTGAATGCTATAAAGTAAAAATGAAAATTTCTATCATCATCTTACCTAGAGACAACTTTTTCTTTGTTTTGTTTTTCAGTTAAAGTTTCGCTCTGATTGCCCATGCTGGAGGGCAGTGGCCTGATCTCAGCTCACTGCAACCTCCCCCTCCTGGGCCAAAGAGATTCTCCTGCCTCAGTCTCCCGAGTAGCTGGAACTACAGGCCTCCACCACCACGCCCAGCTAATTTTTGTATTATTGCTAGAGGGTTTCACCACGTTGGCCAGGCTGGTCTCAAACTCCTGAACTCAGGTGATTCACCCGTCTCTGTCTCCCAAAGTGCTGGGATTATAGGTGTGACCCACCACACCTGGCCCTTCTTTGTTATTTTATATTTTAAATATACGTAAAAATACATATTTACTGTACATTTATATTGATATATATATTTCTCTGCTTATATCTATCTTTATATACACACAATATAAATAAATAAGTCAACATTTGTAATAACAAAATACCATAATTATTTTTCAGTATCACTTGAAATTTTTCAAATTACTTTTTTAAATGTTTGCATATTCATTCAACGAAGTTGAGTGATCCAATGGACACTGCATAGCTCTTCATAAACCGTGTGATGAATGTGCATGTGTGTATGTATGTATATACATGTGTTTATGTGTTTTCTGCTGTTTATTTCCTTAAAACAAAAAGGCAGCTGTCAAGACTAAAGCTATAAAGATTTTTACACATCTTAGAAAGTGTTGAATTTTGAATGATTCCAGAAATCGATTTCTGTTGATGAAATTGCTTTCTCAAATATTTCAGCAATGGGATTCAGGCTTTGCTTAGAATGTAAAGGAAGTTCTTAGTCTTATTTTCACAAAGAAGGAAAGAGGGCCACAGAAAAAAATAGACTCACAGTCCTTTCCTCATTTTTGGATCACGTTCAGTGTAAAAAAAAATCACATGATGACATTTTACACAGCCATTTTAAACTACACAGACTGGATGCTAATAATTCCACAAAAATAATGTTTTTCCTTTGTAGACATTTTAAAATAACAGCTAGAAATATTTCTTCTTCCAATTATTAAAAATAAGTTCTTTCTGAGTAGTTGCTGACTACATTTACTGATTGAAGCAGCCAACTCCAAATATATCATCTTTTAGTATTGACACTTAAAATAAAATTTCTCACCAGAAAAAGAGTTCTATAAATGATGGCTGTAGAAATAGGCACTGTCCAGGCAGTTGTTTTGTGGAAGTGGTGTTGTTATTTTCTGGTGTTTTCCAAGTCATCTCAGATGGTGCGTGAAAATGAGATGCCAAGGGAAGCTTAAAAAAGATGCCCAGCACCCGCTTCACAGTGTAAGCAAATCTTTCATTCCAGTGCTTAAAAGTTTTGAAAAAGCTAATCTGAAGTTAAATGTTTACTAGCATTTCTCTGATTATATTTTAGAAACTACTGCACAAAAATAAAATGAATTTCTTATTTTCTCTGGGTTGTAAAGTGCATATAAAATGGAAAATGCTTTTTATACCACTATGTCCGGCAGGGATTTTATTTTCACTTGTCTTTTGCCAGCCTGAGGTAAGTTGAGAGGAGGAACAATTGATTTTCAAAAGGTGGATTTGTGTGAAAACCAAATATTGCGTTCAAGAAATACTATTATACTATTACTAACCCGTATGTGGATATGTGTGTTTTTTACATGAGTGCCATATATATATGGACACTGTATATTTCTATAGCATATGCTATAGGAATGCCACCGAGTTACCAGTTTACTGCTAAATATAACTGCTTAATATAAAATATGCATCTTTATGTAGTACCTACTTCTTAGAATTCAGTATATTTCCTGGAGGGAGATACAGATTAACAACCCTGGACAGTTACCACATATGGCTCTTACGAGGTAATGAGGATGGTTTGTGATAAGAAGGGTGAAAAACAAAAAAGTTATTACAAAACATTTTGCATGGAATTTTACAAAAAATGATTTTAATAGTCTCCTTCCTTATGGAATGATATTTAAAACCATAATTTCTGTGTCTTTAAAATGACTGCCGATTTGTAAATTGTTCTCTGCACTCCAAACTTCTTTTATTTGTCCCTGTCTTTAAGATGGTAACCATTCATTTTCCCTCTTTTTCCACTGACTTAGCCTCTGGGGTTGTAATGAACTTACTCTTTTATTTCTCTGTATGTGTGGGGTTTGGTCTTTTGTTTTCTGAGAATAGAGTATATGAGACCATGAAAAAGAAATCAGAAAACAGGAACGAAAAATCATAAATTCATTACCAAAATAATTTCTGATTTGGTATATAGCCCTGGAAATTACTTCACTAATCTTGTGTTCATATGTGCTATCGTACACTGTATACTGTTTTATAACTTGCTTTTTTTCTGTATCAATAAATAGAAATTTATTACATCAGCTTAAACTGATCAAAAACATTTTAATCAAAGTAATACAATTAAATTGCTAAATATCACAAAGAATTGAAGAATTTATAATCCCACATGATACTCTTTCCTTTCCTAGCCACCTAGGGACGTTTTTAATTGTTTATATTTTAATTGTTTCTCTTCCAGTTCTTAGAAAAAAATACATATATGACTATTGGCTCAATGATTAAATATTATAGTAGTTCTTTAATGATAAATTTAAATGATATTTGTTGACTTTCATACTGCACACCCCTTACCTTGACTCAATCAAATTGTACCACCATTTATTCTATGAATTGTCAATAAAACAATAAGTGATATCTGAGTATCTTTGTTTCTAAATTTCAGTTCACTCATAGGATATATCCCTTTTTTTCTTTTTTCCTCCGACATTTTATTATGAAATTTTCAAATTCATAAAAGTATACAGTATTCACCTATATACTTACCTCCTCGTCTATATTTTTTACATACTTTTTAGAATTGTTTTATCATTTTCCACCCATTTATCTGTTAACCCAGATTAATTTTTGATGCATTTAAAAGTAGGTTGTAGATACCAATACCCATCACCCTAACACCCTTCAGTATAATCTTTAGGGGTTTATTTATTTATTTATTTAATTTATTTATTTTGACATTAGAATGTGAATGTATCTCCGGCTTCTCTATTTCATAGGATCAAAGCATTAACACGTTTACACATCCCCTTACCTCCCCTTCCATTGCTTCCCCCGACCCCCCACCAGCTCTCACCTTCTGTATTTTACAGAATCTGCCCTAAAAATCTGTGAATTAGGCCTTAGGCCTTTTATTAAAGAGTCTTGTTCTGTGACCCAGGCTACAGTGCAGTGGCACTATCTCAGCTCACCACAGCCTCTGCCTCCTGGGCTCAAGTGATCCTCCTGAATAGCTGGGACTACAGGCACAGACTACCACGCCTAACTTATTATTATTATTTTAGAGACAGGGTTTCACCATATTATCCAGGCTCATCTCAAATCCCTGGGCTCAAACAATCTACCTGCCTAGGCCTCTGAAATTGCTGGGATTACAGGTATGAGACACCCTGTGTGGCCAGGCCTCTTTTGAAAAATAAGCCTAATAGTTAAAGTTATATGTCAACTTGGCTGAGACACAAATTACCCAGAGATTTGGTCAAGCATTATTTTGGGTGTGTCTTTGCAGGTGTTTCTGAGTGAGATGAATATTTAAATCATAGACTGAATAAAGTAGATTGCCTTCCCTAATGGGGGTAGGCCTCATTCAATAGCTGTGGGCATAGAACAAAATTGCAAACCCCTCTGTGAGTGACAGAGATCTCCTCCTGCCTGATTGCCCTCAAGCTTAGACATGGGACTTTTTTATCTGCCTTTGGACTTGAATTAAAACATCAGCTTTTACTGAGATTGAACCTGCTGGTTTTCAGACTAGAACTGGAAGCTATCCTGGGTTTACAGTTTGCCAACTGCATACCTTTGGACTAGTCACCTACGTAATTTTGTGAGCCAAATCTTTATAACAAATCTCTATGTATCTATAACTATATCTATATTTACATTGATAGCTATATCAACATCCAATTTGTTTTTTCCCTCTGGAGAACACTTACTGATAAATAAGCCTTCTCAGTTTTGTCTATCAGTTGATGCTAAAACATTAAGAAATAAGAGAACAAACAATTAATACTCTTTTTACAATAATTACAACAATGTAAACCTTTTCATTTCACTACCAAATAATGTATAATTCCTATGTAATTGCTGTCATTTATTTTGCAGATGAATTTTTTCTGTCATATCTTTGTCTGTTAGTGTTTTTGTTGCTGTTCTTTTTAATATCCTTAGATTCATCCCACTTCTCAACTCTGACATCAAAACTTTTCACTACATACGTCTCTTTGGGAGGCTTCTTTCTTGCTAATCCAAACAAGAACATCTGCACCATTGTCAGCCTGGAATTTACTTTATTAAAATCTCTTGGTTTGGAAACACTCCTTGGATGTTATATTCTCTCCTACTTTGGTTTACTATTTTGTTGGCTTGCGCTAATTTTATTTAACTTCTTAATAATGAGTCTAGGTTAGACATTTTACTTAACTCTTTTCATATGACAGTATGTCTTTATTTTATCCTCACATATAGTTAATTTTTATGTGGTCATATATTTCCAGATTTGAAATAACTTCTCTTTATACATTTGAAAGAATTTATACATTCCCTTCAAAAATTTTATTCATTATCTTTTAGAAACCAAGAGGAGGCTTGATATCTGTCTGATTATATTTTCTTTGTTGGTATAAGAGCCTCTTTATTCTCTGTTTTCCTCTTCTTTTTCTCTAGTGTTTACAGTCTTATTTTTATAAATGTAGTCTAATTATTTAGAACACTGTCTCCATGTATGTGTTTATTTGGGCTTGCATTTTGAACATCACCTCCAGGGGTGAGTTTATGCGTTGAGGCTGGGGGCTTACTAAATGTTCTCCATTCAAAAACTACTTTCCTTCAGCACTCAGAAATTATCAATGATTATTTCCACTGTTTTTCATGTTTTTACTTAGAATTCAATTGTTTAATGTTAGACCTTATGCATCTTCAATATATCATGTATATTTTGCTCATATTATTCATTGTCATATCTTTTGGACTATTCTGTGAAAGCAATAAAATTATATTACTATTATTTATTGGTAACGCTTTTCATTTTCAAATTTAATACACACAAAGCATGCATACACACACACATATACCACAGATATATTCATTTCCAGGATTTAAGTGTTCTTTTAAAAAATAATCATATTCTTATTTTGTAAACTGTGGGATTTCTTGAAACTTTGTGAAAACTCTAATTAGTTTACGTGTGTGGTTTCTTTAAATTACCTCTTCCTTCAGGATAAATTTTGTGTTTGGAATTTGAGTCTTTGTCATTCATTTTGTGGGCTTTCCTCGAATACCTGATGACTCTGAGTTTCCTGTTCATATTTAAGAATAAATAACCTCATTTGAAGTTTTGAGTTTTTGAGTTCTATTTATTGATTAGAGTTTTGTACTAGAATGAATAAAAGCATCAATCATTTCTTTTAGTTTCAGATATTTGGTTGGGGGTCTTCTAAGGATAATGGTGTCCCAACACTGCCCTAATTCTTTGCAGGTTATTTGCAGAATAACTTCTTTTAAAAATTATTTCTTTATTGTTTACATTCTGGTCATTAGCCTATATTTTATGCATTCTCAAGCATATTGGAGAAATTCTGCATATAGAATATTAGTTCATCTCTGTGTTTTCCCTGGCAAATTTTATGCCTTTTCTTTGTAATCACTGCCAAATCTGGGTCTCTTTCAGAGCTGCGTCTTCATTGCTGGAGCCCTCTCAGTGTAAACACTTGCATGTAGCTCCACTGGGCTTGTTTAAACAGTCACCAATCCTTCACCTATGTTCAATGTTACGGAAACTGATCATCTTCTCTGATGACCTCTATACCACTCCCATCAGGATTATGAGTTGTTATTTTTGATCCCCTGCTATAAATTACTGATGCTCTCTGAAGAGGAGTTAAAGGTATTTGGGATCTATACCTTTTCCCTATATCAAAATTATATTAAGTAAAACTTGAAATCAACAGAAAACATAGAAATAATTATATGAGGAAAATCTATGTTCTCACAATCTAGATTAAACAATTGTTAACATTTTGTTGTATTTGCTTTACTCATGTATGGATGATTTGACAATAATTTACAAACATCATACTAATTCACTACACAATATTTCAGCACTCATTTCCTGAAAATGTGACCTTTTTCTGCATAACCACATTGTCACAATTTCAGTGAAGAAAGTTAACTAAAATGACTGTTAACACTTAATAACGAGTCATATTCAATATCCCCACTTCTCTCTCCAATTATCTTTGCAGCATTTTCTTTCTTTGTTTTTTGAACACAAATCCCCATAAGTTTCAAGCATTGCATTTACATCTGTGTCTTTACTTTTCTTAATATAGAGGATCACACCTTTAAATATGAATAGTTTATTTGTCATTATCTTTTGTCATGGGACTATGGGTCGCCATTTTTAATTTTTCTGCTGGAATGAGAACCTTCCAGACATGTGTTCTAAATCTTTATTGCTCTGTTTTACAGTCACTCTTCTTTAGTGTCAAAACATATATGGACAAAAGCCATCACATAAAGGTCTGTCCTACTTAATACAGTGATGTTTATAAAGCAGTTACAGTGTAATGAGCTCTATACATTCATTCAGATGTAAGGGATATGTTTCTTGTACAGGATGCTCTCAGTACATTTTGTTGTAACAATCTTATATAAGTGATAAGATCCATTACCATTCTTGAAATCTCTGATTATAAGTGCTGTAGAATGGTTTAGTAGTTAGTGCTTGAGATTTAAAGGAATACTGCTCCTGACTTATTTACTTACATACAGGATTTACTCATTTAAGCCAGTCAATATGAATATAAGAAAATTTAGTTTCTGTGTCTGAAATAATTTTATTATACACAACACAAACGACTTTTGCTGGATTCTTCTTGGTAAACCAGAACAGTGTTTCTTTGTTTGAAGCTGCCTGGTTTCATGCTACTACTTATTCAGAGCTCAAGATCATCATAGTGGCCATTCTATTAACTACAAAGCCATTCAATTATACTTAAGGTATTTACAGATAAAAGAAGATCAGACCCAAAGATGATCTATAACCCTGTCTGAGTAATGTTATGCAAATTTCTCTCTTTCCAAAGTCACTGAATGCCCAAGAATATTTAACATTCTGTGCTAGTCTAATCTCCTGAGGAGACTCATTTGTTCTTCCTAGTTTAATTGTTGCCATATGAGCAAGAGGAATACCACTTTACAAGGTTAGGAATTCCCTCTAACAGCCCAATGTGAGTTGAGAACTCCCCTGCCTGGGTAACAGACCCAGAGCTATTTATCTTCTGGAAATATTTCACCTTCTATTGAAGAGAGTAAAAATCCACCTCAAAAAGGCCCCCATGCCTCCCCAGAGGCATGCCAAAGAAGTGCACAGAAGAACAAAGAATATTTGCAATGCTCAAGAGCAGAAAAGCTTATGTGCTAGGATATATTATACATCCTGTTATAGGAAAAAAGAAAAAAACCAACATACTATTCCCCAATGCTGTCTTTCATCTTTCTCACTTTGCTTGAATATTGCATTCATGGCTACATATAAAAGCCATCTTATTTTCTCAGATTGTCATATATTACAACTTTAGCTCCCTCCAATTATAACCTCTTATTTCAGAATGTCACAGTACGTGAATAAGTACTTCTGTAAAAGTTGGAGAGGTCAATGGCTTGGATCCAGGATTTGGGAAGAAAAATATGAGAGAAGAAGGTTAAAATAGCTTCTTTCCTGCATTTCCAACTTGTAAAACATATTTCACAAAGCTAGGCTGTAAGGAAAAACATTTACAGACAATAAACCACTCATATCAAATTTTCAGTAATGGAATCTCTATTCTGAATAACAGTCAAGTTGATGTATTATTTCAAGCAATGTAGTTATTTTTCAGAAATCTAGATAAATGTATGTGATTTACTGTAGATTTAAAAATAAATGCCAATAACTATCAGTTATTAATAACAATACATTAGTTAGATATCATTTCCTATTACTACTGTTTCATCATTTCATTATTACTATTGTTAGCCCTTACTGAATATGATATACTACGTTACATGCCTGAAAGGTTTTATTTAATTTTTACTAACCACTTATCTGCTATCATGACAAATACAGTAATAAAATCTTTTAACTGAATTCAAATAGTCCCAAGTGCAAAATATAATTATCAAACTATATGTCCTACACTAATTTATTTGCATATGCACTTAATAATCCCAATAAAGCAGCTGAACCCAAATCTGAACTGGAATGTAAAACTCCATCTAATCTAATCTCTCTTTGTTAGTCTTTATTATTATAGTTGCTTATATTAATGTTTTATTTTCTCCTTTACTATTTAGTTTTTATTTTCCTATTTTAAATACCCTTTTATTTGATGGCATAAAATGTTTTGCTACATTAAATTAAATCAATTACAATAAGATAAATATAAGTAAGATTTCAAAAAGAAAATCTAAATCTAGCTAAAAATTCTGCATTTTTTGAAGCAGCCAAAGTATACACAATTTATTAATGAGTAAAATTTAATACATCAGGGATAAACCTTTAAAACCTACTTACTATAATCACATTTCTTCATTGCAATATAGACAAAGTGACTTATAAATCAAGCATTTGTTCCACAAGGTCTACTCTTAGCAGTATGTCTCCGAAACAGCTTCTTTCTCAAGAGAGAACAAGAGAGATAATGCTGAGTCTAAAGGCATCATCTGAAGAAGACAAAGATTTCAACAATTGCAACTATCTGGCTTTCTGTCCATAACTGAGACTTTTCATAATCTTCCCTTCATAAATAGGATGTCTTTACCAGAACAGAAAAGTTGGGTCTCAGGTTTTCTGTATTTATTTCTTACTGATACTAAGGAAAGTAAAAATTTAGTTGCTATGAATAAACTCCTTGATTGTTCTTAATAGGACTATTTTAATAAGCCAAACAATTTTGCCATCTAAATATAATGATGAGTGTCATGTTATCTCAAATGTTTAGACATATTAGGGAAAAGCGCCTGCAGTTTATGAACCTTTGTGAATTGTTATCACTTTTTTGCATAACTTCAGAGATCAATATTCAATGTATTGGTTTTATTTACCATCTATTCTCCCAGTTGATCTCGTAATCATCAGAAAGGGAAAAAAAATCTTCACAAAGCCCTTTGCAGCAAACTTGTGTAAATAATGATCTAAACACAGTTAGAAAAAAAATCTACCATACAGGGGAATAGATACAAAATTGATGTCTGCCTCACCGATATCACCTATTATAATTGTAACTGGAAAGGTGAATAAAAAGCAAAGAAGAGAATGTTTCCAAATGTAGTAGTGAGAACTACTCCCTTCATCCCCCCATATGACACCACAACTGTAGCTTTGGTTACAGGATATGATCATAACTCTTCAATAGCAGAAAAATGCCAGCTGGGAGCAGTGGCTCATGTCAGAAATCCCAGCACTTTTGGAGGCCGAGGTGGGCAATTACTTGAGGTCAGGAGTTTGAGACCAGCCTTGCCAACGTGATGAAACTCCGTCTCTACTAAAAATACAAAAATTAGCCAAGTGCAGTGGTGCATGCCTGTAATCCCAGCTACTGGTGAGGCAGAAGCAGGAGAGTTGCTTGAATCCAGAGGCAAAGGTTGCAGTGAGCTGTGATCACGCCATTGCACTCCTGCACTCCTGCCTGGGCGACAGTGCGAGACTCCGTCTCAAAAAAAAAGAGACATAAAGAAAAATGTCTACAGTAGGTTAGAAATAAAAAAAAAATTGCTAGATTTCCTAATTTTTAGGATATAAGAAGAAAACTGGGCTATTCATGGACATTTCCAGAAACATGAAGGTTTGCTAAAAACAGAAAATTGGAAATAGAACAACAACATCTGTGGGAAAAGCATGTAAGACCTTCAGGCAAGCCATGAAAGTCTGTCAGTCTAAAGGTTGCACAGAGAACCTTTACAAGAGGGGAGACAAACATTGAATTTTCAGCTCTCTGTAGTTTGATGTAAGACTTTTCATTTTCTAGGGTTTCATTAAAACTTCACAAGCTTTTGAATTTAAAAAAATATTAGGGCTGTTCTTCATGTTTGGGTTAATATTGGGTGAACAGAAGGAACAGCTGGAGAAGAAGAGATAAGAGATAGGTTCTCTAGTAAAAATTAGGAGAAATGTAAGAATCCTATACATCTATGTATATTTGAGGAGAGTTTAGAGGTCACTAAAATTCATGGATTGAATGTTACAGCCATTTTAATGTACTTTCATTGTGACAGGATTGGCTCTAGAAGACTTAAGAATTTTAATGAGGAAGAAAGGGGGAAAAGACGGAAAAATAGAAAGGAAGGAAGAAAGAAAAGACAAAAGTGTAGACACAAGATTGTCAAAAAGTAATAAATGTATAAGAAAAAGTAACAGAGGGATGGAGGCAGCAAGCCACATTGCCATGTGTGTACATATGCAACAATCCTGCATGACCTGCACATGTACCCCAGAACCTAAAGTACAATAAATAAAAAAATAAATAAAAGAGGAAAAAAAAAGAGAAAAAGTATTCTTTTTCACGAAATGAAAATAATTAGAACACATATTATGCCTAAATAAGTTTTAAGAAATCAAATAAACATGTAGTTTCTAATGGAGGTTCTTCAATGTATTAGTAAATTCTTCCACAAAGCAGTTTATCCATTTATTGTGAAAGTGATTGAATTTTGTAATACCTAGGGATCTCTTGTTTTTAAACTAGTAAATTAGTTTTCATTAGATGCAATGCAATGTTTTGACCAGACTTTTCTCTTTGCTTTTGGGTGTGCTTCCTGATTAGCAGATAAAACATTTATCTCTTGACTTAAAAGCAGGTGACATCTTTCCCCAGCCACAAGTCCTCAGATTGTTACAGAGACTGCCTTTCTGACTCGCTCATTTGACTTAAAAAGGAAATGATTAATTAGTCAAAAAGAATATGTTAAAATTTTAAGGTATTATGTTTAACATAAGTAACTATGTTAAAATTTGGAATATATTTGTGATTTCCAAATCAGTGGTTTGCTTTTGCAGAACCTGTACCAGAATGACATGACCCTACAAAGTGGAGATAACATAAAGTCCTTTTTACATGGAAATTAGTTTTAGATACTACTAATTCTATCACTGGCTTTCTCTCACCCTTAAAGGGATGTTAACTTAGTTGAGAGATATGTTCAATTCACAATAAGTGATAATGCAGCCATATGATATATTGATATCAGATCCCTTTGTTTAATCTTATTATTTCTCTGGTTGATGTACAGTTTTTCACCCCTTCCATTTAATTTGTATCCTTCTTTCTGTCTTTTGTTCTGAATTTTTATCTGAGTTATTTTAACTTTAGAGGTTGAAGTTTTCTTTTCTCAGCAATACGAAATTAGACAATTGTACCATATTTAGTGACTTCTGTGTTTTCACCAGATCAAATACAGATCACATGGTCCATGCTCAGTAATGGTTTAATGAACTAATGAGTTTTTAAAGGAATGAATGCATGCACATATAGCAAGCCTAACTTTAAATGTTGTTGTTGTCTTTTGATTTTGTTTAGCATACAGCGTGTACACAACATAAAAGGAGCTAAAATTCATGAGCATGAGCATCAGATATTTGAGGGGTAGAATCCCAAACACATCACTTATTAACTTTGGGTTACTGTATAAATTACTAAATTTCTTTGTACCTTGGAATCTTCATATGTAAAATGTACATTGTAATATTTATATCATAAATTTGGAGAATACTGTAGAGAATTTGGCTTCATAATATTTGTTTTCCTTCATTTCTCTCCCTTCACATCCAAATAAGCCCAGTGTAGCAATATTTCCTTCTATTTATATTAACTTCTATAAATGTGCATGAGAAAACTAATTGGATTCAATATGTTGGTAGCAAAAGCTATCAAGCTTCTATGTTTTGCCAGGCAATTTTCTAACGGCTTTATGTGTCTAAACCCACTTTAATACTCAGAAAGACGCTATGATTACAATCCTACCATTAGCATTCTCATTTTGTAGATATAGACATTGAGGCACAGGTAGGTTAACTTGGCTCAAGACACACAAGTAAAAATATGCAGAGCAGAGATTAAACCAGGTCGTCTAATCCCACGTCTTTGAGACTAGCATTTAAACCAAATAATCTCACTTTTAATTTGATAATACAATGTCATTAAAAGAAAAAAAAAACTTTGGAAACTATCTGAAGAGAAAATAACAAACAAGCTGAATCTTTGGTCAGAGAATTGAATTAGTAACAGATGTAAACTACACAAGGTTTTGTTTTGTGACATCAGTTTGCTTGAGCAAAGACAGATTTGCATTATTCTGAATGCATTAATAAAAATAGTTTCACTGAAAAATATTTCTGGCTGCCCATTAGTAACTGTACTAGGTACTAGAACAGAAAACACACTTTAGCACTTGCTCTCAGGGAATCATTTTTTTGAATGAAAATATTTTTCTATGTTGTGCACATTGTGCCATAATTTGCTTTGAAAGACATAAAATCTATCATATTAAAAAAGTAATAGAGTAACTCCATTTAAGAAGAGAAATGGTCATTAAAATACCGACTTTCTTTCTCACAATGAACTAATAACTACACAGATTTGCTCATGTGTATGAGGATGTTTATATATGTTTTATGTGAAAGAAAAAAGAGGAAAAGATGGTATTTTCTTGTGCTCAGACAAGCACAATTTTTGCAAAATAAATACAAGGCCATATATATGTATGTTATACATGGAATATGTTATATATATATATATATATATATATATATATATATAAAACAAGTACATATGTTATATACATATACTTGTTTTGTATATATATAAATTCAGATTGTGTTCTTAAGAACATTTTAAGACCATTGTTTTTTATATATATATAAATATAAACTATATATAAATACATATATATATATATGAATATATAAATAGTTTATATATATATATATGAAACAATGGTCTTAAAAATGTTCTTAAGAACGCAATCCGAATTTACAGTGTCTGCTTATTTTCAAGGGTGGTTTGAAGGTGACCTATTTTTTGTAGCATCTATTACTGTTGGGATTGCTTAGTGTGTTAAAGCATGAAGCCACCTTACTGAAGTCTTTTATTTCCTTTCCTTATTCCACAGCAACTACATTAAATGGATTTGAAAGTATAATATCACAAATGCAGAAAAAATAAATACAAGATCTTAGCTTATTTTCTTTGCATTATGAGTCAAGTTGTTTTTGGTCAAATTTATTGCTAAGAATTCATATCTCATGGTCTTATATCCTATAATAGTATATTATCTTATTTCCATGATAATTTATACCTAATATTTATTTTATGCCTCATAGTGTGAAAATGAGTAATCTTAATCTCAAAGATAAATAGTAACTATGCTGTATAAGAAATGTGGTAAATTACATCTTGTTTCTAAACACAGGTTAGTGAGAGATCATTTTTTTAAAGCTCTCATTATAAACACATTAAGAAAGGAATCATTCTCAGAGTTCACTTATTTCCCAATAGGCTAATAGGATTCACAAGAAACTGCCAAAGAGGTAATAGTTCCATTTTGACTTTAACTTAAAAGAGAAAAATAAAATAAGAAGGCAAAAATGCAAAAAAAAAAAAATTAAAAAATAGCTGCTACGGATGGTATAACTTGAACTTTGACTGCTTTTAGCAAGTATATATTATTGAATGCCTCACTGAAATAAATTGATTTCAGGCTATTGCATTTTTAAAGGTCAGATACTTTTTAAAAAATGAGTTTCAGGATTATTAAAGCAGGTGCTTACTTTGGCATTGATTGAGGCCTTAAATATTGAACATGCCTTTTAAAGTTTGGTTGCTTTTCAGTAGAAACTGAAATTTTTGTTACTAAGTTTCTCCTAATGATTCTTGGAGTCCATGAAATCATGTGTGTGCATGTGTTCATTGCATATTTTCTTAAAACTGACACATGAATGTTATTGACTGTAGAAGTGCATTATTTCCAAGATTAAAAAAAGATAGTTTTCTTACTAATTATCCACTGTTTATTACAATTTTTCCTTTTCCATGTGTCATTGGTTGCTTAGTAAGATAAGTTACAGACAGAATTTATAGACCGAATTTCCAAGACTAATCAGGGTTCAAACATACTTCACTGTATTATTTTGCATCATAAAACTTGGTCTATTAGTCCATTTTCACACTGCTGTAAAGAATTACCTGAGACTGGGTAATTTACAAGGAAAAGAAGCTGAATTGATTCACAGTTCTGCATGGCTGGGGAGGCCTCAGGAAACTTACAACCTTGGCAGAAGGTGAAAGGGAAGAAGCAGGGCACATCTTAAAAGGTGGCAGGACAGAGAGGAAGAGAGATCGTCAGGGGTAAAGTGCCACAATTTAATGCCATCAGATCGCATGAGAACTACTTACTATCAGAACGATGAGGGGGACATCCGCCCTCATGATCCAATCACCTCCTGCTTGGCACCTCCTCCAACATGTGGATATTACAATTCAAGATGCGATTTGTGGATGCAGGGAGGACACAGAGCCAAACCGTATCACTTGGGCTTACTCAATACTGAACTAAATCTAAATCAAACCTCAACTTTCAATTATGACTGAAATGCAACCTACAGAGTAGTAGGAAGTATTCTATAACTGAATTCACTCTCTCCCCCTGAGTGTCCACATCTTGCATAATTCCCAGGACTGTCAAGACAATGGATTTTGTTCCTATGCTTGCGTTACGTCATATGGCACAGTTAACCTTCAGAGAAGATTATTTGGATGGGCCTGACCCAATCACATGAGACCTTTAAAGCAGAAAGTTTTTTCCAGGTGTAAGAAAAGGAAGTCCAAAACACATGCTCCAGTCGGCTTGGAAGAACGCAAACACACATGTTATAAGCTGTGGATGCAGAGAAGCAACCTGCAGGCGTTGAACTACCTACAACCTCGCTCACAGCTGGCAGTTACAAAGGAGTCCTCAACCCTAAGGTATCAAGGAAATGTCTTCTAACAATGAATGACTTATCTGCAAAGCTGCTCTTCTTCCCTAAGAGCCTCAAGAAAGGAACACAGCCCTGCTGACACGTTAGTTTCAATCTTCTGAGACCCTGAGCAAAGAACCCCATCGCATGGGGTTGAATTTTTGCCTGCAGAACTCTGAGTTAATAAATAAGGGTTGTTTTCAGCTGCTAAGTTTGTGGGAATTTGTAGTGCAGCAATAGAATACTACTAAATATAGATAAATACTGAAATCTAATATTTGCATTGCTTCATTAAAAAAAATCATGCCTTAAGTTAAAAGAGAATTTTTATTTCTTGGTTATGTGCCACAGTTCTCTGATACATTTTAATTTGTTTGAATATTTATCTTTCCCTGCCAGTATTCTTTCTCCGCTGTTTCTGGTTGACACTTCTACCCCTTCATTTTATCAGTGTTTTGGTACCAATCCTCTCTGTGAATATAGTGATATTGGTAATTACTACATTTTGTCCCTTGCCCACAAGCTGATCAAGAGTCTTAGGTCTGGCCAATAATCATGGCCAGCTTTTTAGAAAAAAGAATAGCTGCCTCATTACTCAGACGGTCCCCACCTCACTTTGCTCCCTGGACAATATGAGGTGTCTGAAAATGGAGAAAATAGAGGCTACACACAAAGGGAGATTGAGGTAAGAAAAATAAGGAGAGATGAAGGCATTCTGATGGCATCATGTCAATTCCAACGAACGTTCTTGACTTTTCCACATATGATGAATTCATCTATCTTACTCTGAATTTGTTTTTGTTACTCCAAAGAACAAACAAAAGAAAACCAACATTCAGCCTAAGTGACCCCCAAAACACAATTGCCCACTTTCTTTCTCCATGCAACTGGCATTTAGGGAATACTCATTGTATTCAAGTTTCACATACTTGGGACAAGTTCATCAGTACATCCCCAAACATAACACAAGAAGAGAAACCTTATTATACATCAAAGTCAGTACAGTAGGTTTTGCTTACTCACTAATGAACTAAATCATCCTGTATACAGTTCAAAGGAACTCTGTTTCTTCTACTAGGTCAAAGTGAAATGTCAGCCAATCCAAACTTATGAAGGAGGGAAATCTGGGCTGTTCATCTAGTGTATAGTGAGCTCAATACAGAGGACAGAGCTTTCATCATGTACATTTTGTCCAAAGGCAAATGAAATGAGCTGTCAACTTCTGGACTGATATATCATGGTATAGGTCTCTTTTTCTGCCATTCAAATAATAGCAGTTAATTAAACTTTAAACTAATGTATAGATTAATTTACCGTGTTCGACGCCAGTATTCTCCAACTCAGCTATCCTAAGCATTTTTTAAAACATGAGATTTCTGAAAATGAAAGCTTAGCACCCACTTCATTATGCTAAACGTCTGTGGGAAAATGTGGGGCCAGGGCTTATAGTTTCTCCCCGCTCCCTTTTCCCTAATCAGAGGCGCACACAGGAAAAATCACCATCATTCACAGAACACATTTAAGTCTCCTGCTTGAAACTCTGTGGTACCACTATTTGTCTACTGCCCAAGCTAACCTCTCTTCTATGCTTTTCTGAGAGAAACATTTTGTGCTCAACATAATTGTTCTTTGATTCCAAGTTTTGATGCTGCTTGCATTAAAAAAAACCACAACACAAATACTGCCGTATTTCAGTTTAAAACAGACTTCGTTTAGTGCATTATAAAATGTCGAGTACTTTTACTTCTATGATCCTTCTATGCTTACAGACATAAAAATTGCCACCTATTTTATGTCTTGAATCCTTCTCTGAGTAGTACGTATACCATTTGTTGGTTCTGAGTACACACTGACGCTAATGAAGCTTGACATTTATTGACCTTCTCATAAGAAGGAGAATAAAGTATTTGAGCAGTCTGCTAAGGTACTTATCAGTAAACACACACTTTTTTTTTTTCCAATACCTACTTGAGGTGTAGACCATATCTTTCTTGTACTAGAACTATTTCTACTGTGACTCCAGCTGGCCAGTCTGGATCACTGCCCATTCCTTGGCTGGAGGGACTGGCCCTGGTCATGCCACCTGCCTCCCAATTGTATTGAACATAGGTAGCTCCTAAACCTAATGATACATGTGATCAGTTATTGCAAAAATGTTGTTAGTGTAATATAAATTGGTAAGAAGAAAGTATAGATTTTAAAAGGAAACAAAATGGTCTTCATGCATGGCTTCTGTCGGCATAAAATCAGGCTATTGGAACTAGGAAGTTCCTTAGAGAACATTGTTTCAATTACTTCATTTCACAAATGAGGAAATTGAGAATCAGGAAGGCTAAGTGATTTCCTCCATATCATAGAGCTATTTAATTACAGAAATCAGAATAGAAACTGGGTTATTCAACTCTCTGCCTAGGGTTCTTTCTGTTATTCCGGTAAATTACCTGCTGCTATTTGGGCTGGGTTGCTCATTATAGTAGCCTTTTAATGTTTCATAAATCAAAATATTATGTCCCTATGCAATTTAAAACAGTTAAAGGTAGAACATGTTTGGTTTTCTGATGGTTTCAGATAAAAATACATTACATTCAGTGGATTTCATAATGACTTCATATGTAAACGTGTCACAGCATTTATAGGAGGAAAACGTCAGTTGAACCAAAAAGCATCAGGGACCGAGAATTGATGGCTGCCAGGATTAGAAAAGACAACATCAAGTTCAAGTTCCAGTAGCAACGCAGAAAAATATAACATGGAGTCAAATTAGTAGATACCATACTCATTATCTGACTTGGATATGTTTGAAGAGAAAAATGTAAATCAAAAGAAATGGGATCACTTGTTTGTTAACAATTCCATTAATATTTTTATTTGAATAATTGCTACAGACATATGAATTATTTTATGAATATTATCTTCTTTGACATTATTAATAATCTTTTTCTTCTTCGTAATCAAGATGAGGAGGCTAACGCTTGGGATACTAAAATACTTGTCCAGTATATTGCAGTCAGAGGCTGGGAACAAAACCCATGTGTCCTGACTTTATCTCAATAATGCACTTTCTCTTTTGTTTTATTTTAAATTTTACTGGAATCTAGTTTAGAAGTTTTTCAACAATGAAAAAGGATACTTTTCCTCCAATATTTATCCCTATTTAAAGGGCCCAAAAGTTGTGGCCATGAAGAAGCAGTAAATGATGAATATTTTCTGCACTTCACATCTTTTATCACATGTTATATATTGTAGGGTATAAAATTTTATGAAATTATAGTTACATGCCTGAAATGGATTTTAAATCTCTTCATTTTCTATGTCACAAGTGAGAGCCGTAAACCTGGAAAATTAAAGCTGCAGTGTAATTTATCTTATCCATAAATAGTTTACTATACATTATACAGTTTGAAGTAAACAATAATAGACAAGGCTTAAAAATGATATTTCTCCAGGGAAAACTATGTGATAAATACTAGAGATGCCATGACTATAACTGAAATTATATCACTTAAATGTAGACAGAAGATTCTCTACTTTCTACTTTTACATTATTTCTCTCTTACTCAAAAGATATAAAAATGTCAAATAATATGTATATTTTTAAAGTTGTTTCTGTTTGCACTGCAAATAGGTAAATGAAATAGATCTGCAAATTTCCAAGCTCATAGATGATTACAGGTAAAGTAATTCACCTGATTATTTAGGATTGCTTATAAAATCTACAATGATTTTACACCTCACAATATTGTTTTGAATTTTGAGGTAGGAACTTTAAAAGTTGTTACATGACATCAAGTGACTTGAGGGATGAGGATGTATTTCATGAGAAGGAAAACTTGCTGAAGAGAAAGAAGTTGTTTTAAAAAAGTTCTTGTTTTGACTTCTCTGGATCAGATAGTTTAAGGCTACAGCACGAGGCCAACAGCTGTATGTGAAGGAGACAGAAACATCAATGTTTGCAGTATGTAGTGACCTCCATTCTTACTTTCTCCTTCCTCTCCTATGTAACTGTTAATTTCCTCTCTCCTTGGCCCTAAGTATTTAATTATAAGCTTTACCTATAAGCAAAACAAACCAAAAATGAGCAATGAAAACCTCTTTTGTCCATATAGCAGAAACAGCAGTCAATAGAAGAGAGAATGAAACTAGAATCTTTTTTTAAACTAAAGCTGAGAAAAGTATAAGCTTTCAAGTTTTTAAAAATAGATATATATTTACACTGCAGTGATCGTGCAATTCCAGTCCCTCTGCCACAGTTTGTGTGTGGTTTTATCTATTAGCATAATGTTAGTTTGCTCCTGCATCTTATATTCTAAGTTGAGTTTATGTAGTACAGAGGACACAAATAGTTTCCTGCTTAACATGAGACCTAATCCTTTTGTGTTATTAATAATTAAAATATCAAATTTTATATTAAAATGTTAAAACTGTACAAAATATCAGAAAAATCAACCTACTTATTTATAATTGGCTAGGTAAAACATCATTGATGCCAGGTCTTTATAGAATATTTTCAGGGTCAGCGTTTTAAGAGGAATAGCGATAAATAGTTTCTTACATCTAAGCAAACTTCAACAGACGACAATGTCTTGTGCCATTTGAATGAATGGACCACAGCTGGTCTCCTGAGAAGTTGGTCTGTCCTTCATTACATTACATACAGTACCCTAGGCTCTGCCTTTCTTTGTTCTTCTCCTTCTCAAGGGAAGGTTTCTTCTTTCAAAATGAGGCATAGATAAGGAAGAACCTTATATTTACTATAGCTCATGCATGTTTGTTTTAAAACATCATACATAGAAAATTAAAGAGCACAAATGAAAGTATTTAATCATAAAGTTTGCCTTAACGGTCACCAGTTCCATTCACAATGCTTAGAGGTGAAGTGCTTCCACCATTTACAATTTGCAGCAGGACATATTTGCAGGGAATCTTTATTAAAGCAATAGGCTGGACGTGGTTGCTCACACCTGTAATCCCAGCACTTTGGGAGGCTGAGGTGGGTGGATCACCTGAGGTCAGGAGTTCAAGACCAGCCTGGTCAACAAGGTAAAACCCCATCTCTACCAAAAATACAAAAATTAACCAGGCATGGTAGCAGGTGCCTGTCATTCCAGCTACTCGAGATGCTGAGGCAGAAGAATCACTTGAACCCAGGAGGTGGAGGCTGCAGTGAACAGAGATGGCACCCTTGGACTCCAGTCTGGGCAACAAGATCAAAAAAATAAAAAAATAAAAAATTCCATCTCAAAAAAAAAAAAAAGCAATAGTAGCCCTTCCCTTTTTCTTTATTTATTTTACAAATCAACCTTTAGTTACTATGCTTTCTTAGCTGAGACTTACCAATTTTTCTTCAAGTTATCAATTAAGGTAGACATATTATTCATCATGAGAGAATTACCATTCAGTATTCTCTGAGTGCTTTTTCTCACATACTTTTATCTTGGTCTTAAAAATGAAGCACCAACATTTAAAAGGCAAACATGAGACCATCTCTTCTGACAGTGCCATTGTATCTAATATTGTCTGATTCAAAATGTGGGTCCAAGAGCAAATGAAAATTGACTTTCTTTTGCAACTCGGCACACAAACCCATTGAACTGTCCCTTCAGGTTTGATGTGCTATCAGTTAACACTGCACTATTTTCACAAGAAATATGATTTGATCTGAGAAGAACTGCAACAGCTTGAAGCATATATTCCCAGAACATGTCTCTCAGACTACTGTAGCCATTAAATGTCTTTTATAATGTCCGTGATAAATCTTACTATTAGTGAACAATATCTGTTAAAGGCATCTCTTTGGAACTGCAAGTCTAGTCTACAGGGGCCCACCTGTGATGGGATTTTCCAGTCATAAATGTAGATAGGTCAATCCATCAAGGTTTTTCTTCAAACAAGTATACTCAGCACTAGTGAAGGTTTATTTTTTAGAAATTATTTTGTATCTCTAGGTAGACACAATGTAGAATATCATTTAAATGCACAGACTTTAAAATCAACTGCCTGCATTTGGTGCTACGACCCTGGGCAAAATAATTAACTTTGTATGAATAGCTGTAGCAATTGGGAGAATTAAATAAGATAGTAAAATTAAGAGTTTAGTATAATGCAAATATTTTGCACTACTAGGCATTACCTATTATTTCCTTGCACCCACTTGCATCTAGTTTATTTTTCTCATTGTTTGAGCCGATCTGCTCATTTGCTGTTATTACTGACGTTAGTCACAGTGTAGAAATGTGACTCCTGGCCGAGCACGGTGGCTCACACCTGTAATCCCAGCACTTCCGGAGGCAGAGACAGGCCAATCACGAGGTCAAGAGATCGAGACCATGCTTGCCAACATGGTGAAATCCCGTCTCTACTGAAAATACAAAAATTAGCTGGGTGTGGTGGTGGGCACCTGTAGTCCCAGCTACTCAAGAGGCTGAGGCAGGAGAATCCCTTGAACCCAGGAGGCAGAGGTTGCAGTGAGCCAAGATCGTGACACTGCACTCCAGCCTGGCAACACAGTGAGACTCTGTCTCAAAAAAAAAAAGAAGGAAAGAAAGAAAAAATGTGACTCCTGCTATTTGCTTTTCCTTTGTTTTTCTTTTTTAAATTGTTTTGTAGAGATAGGGTGTTGCTATGCTGCCCAGGCTGGTTTTGAACTCCTGGCCTTAAGCTATTCTCACTCCTCCTCAGCCTCCCAAAGCACTGGGATTACAAGTGTGAATCACCACAGTCCACCCCATGTACTTTTTCTTATGCTTCATGTTTTTTGATTATTTCCTTCTTATCTTTGACAGTTTGAGCCAATATAGGTAAATGTCACATAGGAAACTGAGGCTGGTATCACAACAGCCATTGGCCTGAGGGCAAATGATATCTGCAAGACCAAACAGATAAAAGCTCTGTAAGTCTCAGAAACAGCAGGAGGACTCAACTCTGATTGTCACTTTATTTGGTTAATCTCGACAAAAAAGCAAAGGGCTAGACTCATCCTCTTCATTCTTACTGTAGCAGTCTGGAGTCAGTCCATCACCATGTCTGTTTCCAGGTGTAAAATGACATAATTACTCATTTAATCTCCACGTAGAAAGTATGAATTACTACTGGCAGGAAATACTGCAGCAGCCGTGAAGACCCTGACATTTCTACCATGTAGAAGAATCAAAGATGATTACATTCAATCTTTAAGTGATGGTCGGATAGCACACAAATGTTTTACCTGAATATAAACTCAGCTAATGCGAAATTTATTTTACAATATTCTTCAGCTGTAAAAGGGTACTTATACTTTACTTAATATCGATTCAGCTTGAAACAAAGCCTATCATAGCTATTAAAATCAACAGATGTGGCCGGGCATGGTGGCTCAGGCCTGTAACCCCAGTACTTTGGGAGTCCAAGGTGGGCAGGCCACCTGAAGTCAGTAAATTGAGACCATCCTGGACAACATGGCAAAACACCGTCTCTACTATAAATACAAAAATTAGCTGGGCCTGGTGGCGTGTGCCTGTAATCCCAGCTACTCAGGAGGCTGAGACAGGAGAATGGCTTGAACCTGGGAGACGAAGGTTGCAGTGAGCCAAGACTGTGCAATTGCACTCCAGCCTGGTGATGGTGCTAGACCCCGTCTCAAATTAATTAAGTAATGAAACAAAATCAACAGATTTTTTATTTTGCATTTGTTGTTTACTTACATCATTAGACAAAAGAAGTAATCTGTACTCTATAAAATCATATTCACAGTTTTCCTTTTCCTGAATATTTTACTCAGTCATTGCATATATTATTGATTACACAAATTTTAGAAAAATGTAAGTCATATGATAATTGGGTATGTACTTTATCCAGAGTAATGTTCTCACTCAAAAATGTCTCCCATTTTATAAATTAGAAAATAAAGACTAAGACATATTAAATAACTTGTCCAATCCTACATAGCTTGAAGATAGGGAGTAAAAACACAGATGTGACTTCACACTCTAAATTTATCACCATTAATTGTTGTAGCTTTCAGTAAATGAGTACTTCAGAACGTTAAGTCATAAGACAATGAGATATGCTATCTTTGATTTCACTGAAGCTAGTGAACTATTTTAAGCAATGTCTTTAACAGTATCTTAGCCTTTGGGGATCTGATTGTAAAGTTGATAATGAGCATGACAGTCACTGCTAGAGGCCTACCCGATATCCAGTCCCCCTTCTCCTTATTAATAGAATCCTTCCATAGTCACAGCATGTATCATCAATGGCTGTGGTTTGGGTAGCAGTGTGCCTAATTAAAATGCTCACTCCTCCCAGAATACCTCCGAGCTAGAGTAGACATGTGACTCCATTTCACCTTATGCGGTAAACATGCAAAAAAATATTTTGGGGCTTTTCAGGAAAAAAAATTTAATTATTTTATTCTACTTTTTAGCTTTTGTTTTAACTTCAGGAGTACATGTGCAGGTTAGCTATATAAGTAAATTGCGTGTCATGGGAGTTTGGTGTACAGATTATTTCAACAACCAGGTAATAGTCATGGTACCCGCCGGCTAGGTTTTCATTCCTCACCCTCCTCCTTCCCTCCACTCTCAAGTAGTTCCTATCTGTAGCTCCTGTCTTTATATCTACCTGCACTCATACTGGATGTACTCTTGCTGCTTTTTTTTTCATCTTTCCCATTTTTTCCTTTGTCTTTTCCATGACTTGCTGAAATAATGATTAGAGATGCAGAAATTGGTTTACAACCATAGAGAAGAAAGCCACATGTTTAAGATAATAGATTGAGAAGTTAAAAGGTCCTTTTTTTGATGTTATCATGGGGTTGCTGTATAAGACCCAGGATGCCAATCTCTGGACTTCTTTTTCCATGAGAAAAATACATCCCTCTTTAAGAGATTATAGTTGGATTTCTGTTCCATGCAGATGAATCCATATCTGACCTGAGGAATTAGTAGATCAGTATTTTTCTTCATGCAGCAGTATTGATACTTGTATAAGTTATTTATGACTTTATAGTAAGAGTCATATCAATGTAAAACATATGTAAAAGAAAAACTCTGAAACTCATTTAATTTGCTGTATACTAGTCAGTAAATATAAAATGAAAAATATCCCAAACATTTTGATGATCGAACCATTTAATTTTGTACTTTTTTCTAACTGACAAATGAATACCTTAGGCAAAGAAAACTTATGATGAGCTCTCTAATAAATAATGAAACAATCATTCTGTAAAGCATTTTAAAAAGACAAGAACGTTTAAAGGGAAGTGATCTGTATTGACAATACAGAGCTACCCTTTGCTATAAATCAGGTAACTGTTCTATATACTAATTTGCATAAAACTGCAGTAAAGTTTGTGTTTTAATAATTCAGTTTTTCATGTTTTAAATATATTTTCTTACAAAATATGATAGACATTTAAAAAATGGTATTTATTCATTGGATTTCTTCTCCATATTCCTTCTACAATATAATTAAAATTCAATTAACTCATTTACAAATTGTCTGGTTGTAACTTATCTGATTCAGCGTCTGTAAGAAATGTGTTTGAGCAAATTTAATTTTTTTATAAAAATGCAAATATAGGTATCTTTTAGGAACATGTGGGTGATTCTTTCAATAAAGAAGATCACACGAAATTTGGCCATAACATGTCACTTACCTCCATTAGTCTAGCGACACATCATGAAATAAAGTATTTCATTAGCTTGCTGAGACAAGATTCAGTGTGCACAGCAATATGGAAAAAAAATCAATATAATGAACATTTTCATAAGCTCAGATTTCCTGATTAAAGTATGATTCTCTGAAGACTGATTCAAAATGGATATAAATATAAATACTTTCTTACTGAGCACTTTAAGAAAAATATGGAACACATTGCACTTTGAACATTATAAATTATATTTTCAGAAATGATATAATATAGCTGAAGAAAAATATTTAAACAAAAATGGGCTTTAGATTTAGTGGATGTATGCCTAAAAACTGTATATTTTTCATTTTAATAACACCTGTATGGGAAATATATATGGGTGTTAAGGGATCTTATTGCCAGTCAGAGAATGGAATTTGCTTTTATAAATTTCTGAATAATCCTTGTCTCATACAATATACACAATATTTTCAGTATGATGCATGTATATTAAATATGTATAAGAAGAACTATAATCTTCACATTTTCTCCAAGCATTTATGTGAAAAATATGTGAGCTGGGGAGAGAACCAGAGGTTTATTTAACTGGAATTAGGTAACGCAGCCATCCCTCACTGTTAATTTTTTGCCTTGCTATTCCATTATCAAAGCAACCGAAATGATCTTAAAAGCCAACCATTACAATCATTAATGCTCAAAGTAAATATTACACTTATAGATGCAGTAATCTCAAACCTAGCACTTTCATTCAACCATAGATTCTATCATATGAAGAAAGCCAAAAAGACAATTTCAGAGTAAACATTGTTAATGGAAATTATGTTTTGAAAGGGCCTCAATTGCATCGACAGTGGACCATCCTGAGCACCATAGGAAAATGTAATTTCATTGAATAATTCCAGTGTTGCATTGACTGGATTCAAAAAGTGAGTAATTTACATGTATTTATAAAAGGAAAAATACTTGACTGCAACATAGAAAATAAATGGAGAAGCACACTGGATTGTCAGCTTCTAAAGGGAATATTTCCCTAAGATTCATCTTAATTTTTGTTAAATAGTCAATAAATAAATGTTTGTTTTCCTTTATGAATGAATGAACAATCAGTAGGCCTCCCTTTCCAAAAAGAAAAAAAATTTTAGATCTAAGCTAAATTTCAGAAGTATAATACTAAGAAGTGTCTTTTTGAATTTAAAGCTTCATGCTATGCTAAAACATTTTTGGCTCAAAATTGTCTTCTTTTTTTTGTCCCATTTCTGTCACAGCACTTTGAAACAGTAATTTAGTTTTACAAATGGGAATGATTTGACTAAGGAAAACGGGAGGATCTGATGCTGAAAAAGCCTCAAATCCTGGATCCAGGCTCAATATATTTATCTTGTTATCAGTGAATGAGATTACAAACATACTCATTAAACCTCAGTCTGTTTCTCTCCTTTCTTCTAAAACAGTCACCCCTTATTTTCTTACCTCTCTGTTCATTATTAAGCTGAAAACTGTGGTTTGCATTTTCATGAGACGCTTGTAAAAGACAGTGCCTTCCTCGTGCTGCTCTTTTGTAGCAATTGTTCAAAACTTGTTATGAAGCTACTCTCAGTGCTTATAAATCATAAACTGAACACCGCTGGATAAATGAGAGGACCAGCGCACATTGTTAGCAATATGAAGGCTCCTTTTTCACTCAGTAAAACCTACATCTTGGAGTGGCCTTCAAGTTCCTACACTTTCTGGCCCCTGCCCTGACTGCCACTGTTTCCTTAACCTCGTTTCCTATTACTCTCCTCTCCCTGTTCCATGCACACTGCCCTGCCACCTCAGGGAATTTGCACTACTATTCCCATACCTAGAGTGCTGCTCCCTAGATATCCCCATGGCTAATTCTCACTTCTTTCAGTCTGCTTCATTGCTGAAATATCAACAAAATTGAGTATACTTGTCATTCTCACTTTATTTTGCATTAGACGTATGGTAGGTACATATGCAGGTTTGTTACATGGATATATTGTGTCATGGTGAGGTTTGTGCTTCTAATGTACCCATCACCCATATAGTAAACACTGTACCCAATATGTCATTTTTCAACTCTCATCTCCCTCCTACCCTCCCACCTTTTGGAGTCCCCAGTGGCTACTATTTTCCTCTTTACGTCCATGTGTATCCATTGTTTAGCATCCACTTATAAGTGAGAATATGCAGTATTTGACTTTCCGAGTTATTTCACCCAGGACAATGGCCTCCAGCTCTAACCATGTGACTGCAAAACACATGATTTTATTCTTTTCATGGCTGGTGTGTGTACCGTATTTTCTTTGTCCAGTCATCCATTGATGGACACTTAGATAGATTCTGTGGCTTTCCTATTATGAACAGTGCTGCAATAAACATAGCAGTGCAGGTGTCTTTTAAAAAAAAAAATGATTCCTTTTCCTTTGTGTAGATATCCAGCAGTGGGTCAATCCCATTTTAAAATGTAACCTGCTTTGACTTCAAACACTCTTGATCTTTCTAATTGTTGTGATCTACTTAAAAAAAAAAAAAAAAAACAAACACTGGCCATTTTCTAATGTATTGTATTAAAACATTTTTACCTGATATTTATTGTTTATCACTCTAGAGACCTTAATTTCTATGAGAACAGGGGATATTGTCTGATTTACACTCCAAATGTACCCAAACCACTCAGTCCAGTGTTTTGTTTACTGTAATTAGTAGACATTTTCTTGAATTCATGAATAAATTTATAATCAGTCCTTCAATTATATCTTCCTAAATTGCCTGAAATTGTATACCTAGTCAACTTACTCTCATACTCTCTGCAATGGTTTTTCAAATGTATTCAAACTTATTGTTCCCTTAGAACTTCCAGTGCCAATCCATTACCTTTCCAGCTTATAGGTCACCTATGTGATCAGTTTGGCTTAATCCACTGGAAAAGCTTTCTATCCTCTTTCTACCAACTATTAAAACTGTTTATCGTTTCTTTCAGAAACATCTTTCTTTGGCTCCTGAGGCATCCCACTTACCTCATTTTCCATCTCCTCATCTCGTCCTCTATCAGTTTCCTTTGTGTGGTTATACCTCCTTGCCTCACTTATTGGATAACTCTATGTCTGTGCTTCAGGCCACCTCTCTTCTTTTAATTTTTAAAAAAAATATATATGAGGGTCTCACTATGTTGACCAGGATGGTCTCAAACTCCTGGCCTCAAGTGATTCTCACATTTTGGCCTCCCGAAGTTCTGGGTTCACATGCGTGAGCCACTGTGCCCAGCCAAGCCCACCCCTCTTCTTATTTGAAATGCTTTCTCAGGTAATTTTATTCATTTTACAGCTTCAATCCTTATTAATACACTTAAATTCCTTTTCATCAAAACTTCTGCTTTTAAGGTCCAGTCTATTGTTTCAGTCTCTACTCAGAGGTCTCATACCTCTATGTCTATAAATGTGTAAATAACAAGAATTTTACCTATTCAGAAAGTATATATTACTGAATGTTACTCATAATTTAAATGTGAAAACACCATCGTTTTGAATCTTACGTCTGAAGGCTTTAGTGAGTTCACTTGTAGATGTCACATTTGCAAACTAATAGGTGAGAGATTGAGCTTTGAGTCAGATATTGGTTTGAGCCCAATATCTGTCCTTTTCACCGGCATTCATTTTCTTATCTTCTCTGTTCCTCAGGGTCCTCATCTGTATAACTTGATCACTAATAGTAACTAGCACATAGGGTCGCTCTTAGCATGAAAATAGATAATGCATATAAAGTGTTCACCAGGTTGTAAAGGTAATAATCTTGCATTAATCCCTCAGAACGAAGTTTTTATTATAATTAAAATTGGTATTATCTGTTTTAGTTTCTTGTTTATCTCAAATTATAAACTTTCTAAATAACATGAGTCATTTTGTTTAATATTGGCCTGTGAATCATAAACAAATAATTCATAGGCCAATAATAAAGAGAATGACTCATATTATTTAAAATTATTTATTTATACTTTTAATAATAAAAACAGGCTTACCAACCAGTTGCATTCAAATCACTAAATTAATTGTTTTAGAAAATTTCTATTCTTAGATTATATAAGAAAAATCTAGTACAACAGTAGATAGCGCTACATAAGAAAAACAATAAAGGTAATAAAAGACAGATCCTGAATTTGTCTACTCATGTATTATTAATATTAAAAGAGGATGATAACAAGTCAAGAGATCTGTTATACAATGTGGTGGTGATAGGTAATAGCAATGTATTTTATACAGTACTTGAAAATCAGGAGAGTAGATTTCAAGTGTTCTCACCTTAAAACATGGTAAGTATGTGAGGTAAGGCATATTTGAATTGGCTTGATTTAGCCATTGCACAATGTATACATATTTCAGAATATCCTGTTGTATGTCATAAATGCATGCAACTTTTTCATCAATTAAAAAATAGTAAAATGAGGATGATAAACACAGACCGGGAAGTAATAGTGTGGCTTCCACTAAACCTACTTTAGAAAAATAAGACATTATGTTGTTTGTATCAAGTGGTCTGCAAAATCTAGAGAAATTATTCATTGTTTAAATCATAACACGTTCTGGTTTCATTTACTTCCACTGCTACTGTTAGGTTGAGAAACTTAAATAAATCTGTAGAGATGAAAACCGAAAATACCAGGGACTTAACCCTCTCCTTGTGGTTTTCCAAAAAGAGGATAATGAAGTTAGAAATTCTCCTAGTTTTCTTTCATTTATACGAAATCACACAGTAGCCAGGCTATATAATGTGTTGGCTGATGATTTCAATGTCTGTGGCACATATCATTTTGTTATTTTGTGGCTCTCCTAGATTTTTCATCATTATTCTTCATGTATCTATTTTCCATTGCAAAAGAAATGTTTGTGTTGTGTATATGTTGTATGTACATGCATGTTGTAAGAGTGAGATAAAAAGAGAGAGACAGAGACCCAGAGGCAAAAAGAGAGAAAATGTGGGATAATACAGATTTTGTGTTCATTAGAAGCCGAGCCCATAAAGCTGGTTGACTTCCTGCTTTCCTCACTGCTGTTATTTCTGCATTATCTCGGCACTTTTGGCATCCACCATATATTTGTTGACTGTGTTGTGAAATGATATTCCCAATTTATGGAATTATGAGGATGAGATGCATTATTTATAAAAGCAGTTAGAACTCTGCTCACATGAGCTATACAAGTTTGTTGTGTTTTGTTTTTGTTGGCTTGGAAATGGAGTCTCGCTCTGTTGCCGAGGCTGGAGTGCAGTGGCATGATCTCGACTCACTGTAACCTCCATCTCCCAGGTTCAAGCAATTCTCCTGCCTCAGCCGCCCAAGTAGCTGGGATGACAGGCACATGCCACCAAGTCTGGCTAATTTTTGTATTTCAGTAGAGATGCAGTTTCACCATGTTGGCCAGGCTGGTCTGGAACTCCTGACCTCAAGTGATCTGCCCACCTCAGCCTCCCGAAGTGCTGTGATTACAGGCTTGAGCCACTGCACCGGCCTACAAGCTCTTTAAATTGTATTTTTATTATTAAAACCTTCAAGCTTCACAGCTACTTGAGGTTTGATTGTATCCTTTGTTTCATCTGTAAACTTGCTCGTGGAGACTTGCCTCTCTATCTGTTTGTGATGGTTTTGTTGGTAACTCATTTTCATAGAACTTTATGTGAAGGAGTATTTGAGGCCTGAGCTTAGAGTACGTTCCTCAGCAGAGGATTTGGATTTGCATGTCCCACATATCTGGGATTGCTCCTGACCTGACACTATTTAAAAACCACATTTGGGACTTTAAGGTCTTCTGGGAC
The DNA here is from genome assembly GCA_963573385.1 of Cacajao melanocephalus. Classification (NCBI taxonomy): domain Eukaryota; kingdom Metazoa; phylum Chordata; class Mammalia; order Primates; family Pitheciidae; genus Cacajao; species Cacajao melanocephalus. Next base: position 8,362 of record CAUYLG010052733.1, on the reverse strand, counting down.
CACTCCCCAGTGGAAGGAGAGCTCATGGGTAAGAATTCTCTCAGGAATCCTCTCTTCACTATCTCTATACAGAGCAATCTCTGAGACTGTTGTGGTTATCCTCCATCCTCTTCTATGGGGTAGAACTTGCTTAATTTTTTAAATGTTTTTAGCCTTATTTAGGGATGCTAATCTAAGCTCTACCGGGACTATGAGGCCATAGTCCTTGTTTACTGTCTCACACTTGTGTGTGGTCTATTAAATCTCAAACTGCATTAGGTTCTCTTGATGGGCCCCCAGTGGTGCACTTCTACTGCCATCAAGAAGATGTAATGCAAGAATGCTGAGGTGACTAATAAACTCTGTCTTTACACTCTAGATCTACCACTACCAAGGCCATGTTCTTTCAGGCTGTTCCCAGCTAATGACTAAGCAAAATAGAACTAATAATGCCAGCTGATCCTTGTAAGATGTGCACTCCTCTGACTTTGGCTACAGGACTCACTATCTGTCTGGTCAATATTACTTTTTTTTAGAGCTGCCTTATTATATGAGGGTCTTCCTGCACATCCTTCTTCCATTCACGAATTTTCAGCCTTGCATCAAAATACAAAGGCTCTCCCTATCTTCTCTGGCACCTTTCCCTTGATCCTTCACAGAAAATTTCCCCCCAAATTTCTTGAACATATAATTTGGTGATTAGAACTGACGAGTAAGTAGCAAACACTAATCTATGACAAGCATACTTTTCAAAAGCAATGTTACTTGTTGATTCTGTACCCTAAGAATTTCCTTTACATTACCATCAGCTCAACAACTGTGCAGTAAAAATAAATGAATAATTAATTTAAAATTTTTTATTTTTAATGTTATGTGTTCTAGAAGAAAGGCTGTAGTTGGCCAGATGCAGTGGCTCACACCTGTATCCCCAGCACTTTGGGAGGCCAAGGTGGGTGGATCACTTGAGTTCAAGCATTCCAGACCAGCCTGGTCAACATGGAGAAATCCCATCTCTACTAAAAATACAAAAATTAACCCAGCGTGGGGGCGGGTGCCTGTAATCTTAGCTATTTGGGAGGCTGAGGCAGGAGAATTGCTTGAACCTGAGAGGCAGAAGTTGCAGTGAGCCAAGATCACACCACTGCACTCCAGCCTGGGTGACAGAGTGAAACTCTATCTCAAAAAAAAAAAAAAGAAAAAAGAAAAGAAAAAGAAAGGTTGCAGTTTCTCATTTTGTGAGAAATGAGTCAGCACTGTCTTTTCCTTATCAACATAAAACTATTGCTTTGGTTCTTTGGCTAAAAATATAAAATGTATCTGAGAAACGTATATACTAAGTTTTTAAAAAAAATTTTATAAACCATTGCTTTGCCATCATATTGGAGGGTGTGTCAGTAGTGGCCGAATTTTCCAGAATTTTGGTGGTACATACATGTCACTATATCTTAAGCTAATGAAACTAATTAATGGTTTGTAAAATTTTCTCTTTTGCTTCTCCCTTTTCCATTCCAGTTTTCACATAATATGGACAGTATCTTCTTACTTTTCCTGTGATCATGAGAAAGCTGAACTAAGTATTTATGGCCATTAACCACCCCCATCCATTTAACCACCTATATTACACGTCTCTGATGTAATCCAAGCCAACTTAGCAAGGCTTTTATTCTGGGTGAATGCCCCACTTCACCCAATCACGAATGCTCTTTGCGCCATGGAACTCTATTGCTTTTGTTCCCAGAACCAGTGATATCTTAGCTAATCTCTTGCCCCTTTAATTATCCTTGATAGTTTTCCGAATGAAATGTGCAATCTGTGAACACGTTATTAGTCCCACTCTCTAGTTTATTCATTTATGGATAAGGATACAGAATTGTCTTCTGACTCCAGCTTATTATAAATTCATTATTCTCAATTGTGCCCAGTAACAAAATTTCTCTTGCCCTGGGTCAGCAATATTCTCAATCATCGCTATTATTTAACTGGAAATCTCCCACATATTTAGAATTTAGATTTATATGTTCCTATCCCACTCTGCCAGATATATGTGTTCATTTCTCGATGAGCTCTACATCCTGCAATGCTCTGATTCAGAATTTTCGGGCCCAATCCCTATTCATTTGTGTCTTAACAGTCTTTGAAGGGATGTTTGCCTTCAAGGATTCCTTGAAGCTTCTCTCCAAGCGAAGGTGAGATACCTTTTGATTCATGCTTCCTTTATTACTAGCCCTGGTTTAGCTGAGTTTTTAGTGTAGGATTTGCAATTAACACACAATAAAGCCTTTCTGACTTCAGTCTCTGTTCAAGGGAAATAGGCATAAACATAATGCCACTCAGTACAGATGGAGAGGTTAGTGAAAATAAGCAGTATTTATGAAGGCATGCCAGAAGGAAGATGGGCCAGCCATTTTCTCTGGATACTGGAAATTCTTCCTGAAATGAAGCCAGATCTGCATAGAGCATTAATTAATCCTCAACCACATAAAATTCAGATCTTACAGAAGTGCTTTTTCAAAATATTCTTACAAAGAATTAGAATAGGGAAATTACAAGAACATACTCTTTAAAACATCAGATTATTTACTGTAAAGTTATTATTTATGGCCATTACCTTCAATACTCCTAGAAAAAGACTAATGAGAGATATTTCCTTATTATGCAGCTAAAAGGAATAGTTTTGCTTTTTATTGAGCAAAACAACTGTGTGTATGTGCATTTAACTTCTGGAAGATGTGTATCATGTAATTGTGTCTGTATTTTCTATTTGCAGATAGATAGAACACTTAGAGCCACATGTGGAGTGCATTACGAGAAATTAATTCCTCTTGGCATGGACTTTGTATACTAACTTAATCCCTGGTTTCATAGAATTTTTATTTTTCTTTCATTTTGATGTCCTCATCCAATTAATTTTATTTTCTGTCATTCTGTTGGATTATATGTAATTATAAGGCACAAAGCCTTTCTGAAAAAGAAAATGAAATAAGCTAATATGCAAAAAAGATTAATATTCTATGAACAGTTCATATCTCATACATAACTATCAAAGCATACACAATACTTGACATTTTAAACATGTTCAGCAAACATTTATTTACCAGATGAAGAAAACTAGGGATTGGAAAACGAAGCTTTTCTTCTATTTTTTATTTAGTAAAAAATACTACTAGAGTTTGTAGTCCTGGCTGACTTTTATCTCTATACAGTCAACTCTCTATTATTGAAGTGCAGATTAATGGTTTAAATATTAATTGCATTCAAAATTTACATACACTTATATAATTAAAATACACACTATATTTTTGAAAAGTTCCTTTAATTATTAAGAATTGGTTTAAACAACCAGAGATATATGAACAAATATGCTATTGGAATTTCTGATTAATTAGCAAATTTCACTTGGAATCTACAATGTACAACGACATGCGAATTCCCTTTTCTGCTGTTTGTATTGTATTTGTAAACATCAAAAGAAAAAAATTGTTTTTAATTTTTAACTCTAATATAAAGTTGTCAAATAACTAAAAGAGTTGTTAGACTTTAAAAAACATTACAATAGAGAGAAGCAGATTATCTGTGATAATGAAAGAGAAAAGTGATGAGTTAATATAATTTTAATTCCAGTTGAGTTAAGAAAATGAAAAAGTGCATCATTGTCTCTTCAACTTGCAAATTATATTTCTTTTAATTTTAAGAGAGTAAAATTTGTTTTTCATTTGATAGTGAATTTCAGGCAAAAAGCTTTTACCCTGATGATTTACAGAACTGCTAAAATGTCCATGTGTTATTCTATAGAGAATTGTAATGGAGTTTCGTAGTCTAAAACTGTGAAAAATATTTTTTACCTTAATATATTATATTTACTTGTTTGGATTATATAATATTCAAAAGTGGGGAATTTGGAGCCTGAAAACCTTGATTTCAGTTTAGCCTTCACTACTTACTGAATGTGTGACTTTGAGCAATTTATTTCATTTTTCTCAAACTAGGTTTCCTCTTAGATGAAAATACAATAGCTACCATTCTTTCATATGATGTATTGAGACCAAGATGGAGTAATATATTGTATAAGTAGAACTTGGTTTTAAGTTATTTAAAAATGATTTACTAGATAAAACTTGTGCCTGTATAAAAATGATAAACTTCATCTCTGAATGCAGATGCCATGTTTTCATTATTTGATAGAGATAAATACACATGGAAATTGTATTAAAATTTATACTAAGCTGAAAGGTGCCAGGGGAGTCAACCAAATTATACGGACATGTCAAAACATACTGTTTTACTTTGTTTTTATACTGCTATAAAGAACTCCCAGAGACTGCCTAATTTATAAAGGAAAGTGGTTTAACTGACTTACAATTAAGCACGGCTGGGGAGGCCTCAGGAAACTTACAATCACAGCAGAAGCTGAAGGGGAAGCAAGGAACTTTCTTCACTAGGTGGCAGGAAGAAGTGCCGAGCAAAGCATGGCAGTACTCCTTATAAAACTGTCAGATATCGTGAGTGAGACTCACTCACTATCACAAGAACAGCAAGAGGGAAACCACTCCCATAATTCAATTGCCTCCACCTGGTCTCTCCCTTGACACGTGGGGATTATGGGGATTGTAATTGAAGATGAGATTTGGGTGCAGCCACAAAGCCTAACTATATCACATTCTGAGTGAATGCATGCATATTCCTAAATGCAAACATTGTAAATACATATATAAATAGACAAACAGATATTTAGTGGAATGTAGATTTCTCTAAATATCTATGCAATTTTCATGAATCTGAGGTGCAAGAACAGTAGCATTAAGAGTCTCTAATATTGGCCAGACGCGATGGCTCACATCTGTAATCCCAGCACTTTAGAGGCCGAGGTGGGCGGATCACGAGGTTTGGAGAGCAAGACTATCCTGGCCAACATGGTGAAATCTCATTTCTGCTAAAAAACAGCAAATTAGTCGGGCATGGTGGTGCACACCTGTAGTCCCAGCTACTTGGAAGGCTGAGGCAGGGGAATAGCTTGAACCCAGGAGGTGGAGGTTGCAGTGAGCCGAGATTGCACCATTGCACTTTAGCCTGGGTCACAGAGTGAGATTCCATCTCATAAAATAAAATAAAATAAAATAAAAAGTCTCTAATGTTATGTCAGCTCATACTGGATGTGGTGTAGAATTCTTGAAAGGAGGGCAGAGTAAGTTCCCATGTCTTAGCTATTCTTAATATAAAGCATTTTTTAAAATTCCTGGTTATAGGATCCTATGAGACAAGCCTTAAAGATATCTGATTGAACTAGATATTAATGACATATGGGTTTTTTCTTATTGTCAAGATGATTCTGTAAATCTCATCTTTTTAAAGTGTCTCTTAACATACTTCCCTTATTTTTCTCTCTTTTTTAAATTGCACTTTAGATTCTGGGGTACACGTGCAGATCATGCAAAAATATTGCCTAGGTACATTCATGGCAAAGTGGTTTGTTGCCACCATTCCCCCCATCACCTATACCTGACATTTCCCCCCACGTTATGCATCCTGCACCCTCCCGCCCACTATCCTTTCCATAGCCCCCCAAAAACGGACCCCAGTGTGTGATGCTCCCCTCTTTGTGTCTGAGTGTTCTCATTGTTCAACACCCACCTATGAGTGAGAACATGCACTGTTTGATTTTCTGCTCTTGTATACTTCCCTTTATAACATTGGCTTCTAGAAAAAAATAATAAAGTAAGAAAAGAGAAGGGATTCTACATCTTGAGTGAGGAATTGCCTTATAAAAATTAGAAAATAGAGGCTTGGTGTAGTGGCTCACACCTGTAATCCCAGCACTTTGGGAGGCCGAGGTGGGCAGATCAGTTGAGATCAGGAGTTCAAAAGAGCCTGGCCAACATGATGAAACCCAGTCTTTACTAAAAATACAAAAATTAGCCAGGTGTGATAGTATGTGCCCATAATCTCAGCTACTTGGGAGACTGAGGCAGAAAAATCGTTTGAACCTGGGAGGCAGAGGTTGCAGTTAGCAAAAGGTTGCAGTGAGCTGAGATCACACCACTGCATTCCATCCAGCCTGGGTGAGAAAGCAAGACTCCTCCTACTCAAAAAAAATAAAAAATAAAAATAAAACAGTAGAATAAGTAAAGAGATTTGGTCTTAGAATTGCTTGGAATATTCCATAACACTGCACTGTTTATGTTTGTACAATAATGAAAGTTCATTGAGTACTTGTTCACTGACATATATGGATCCTCAGAAATGCATATCTTAAACATACAATATAGAAATATACTTAAGTGTATGCTGATATACATAACTGAGATATAGGCAAAGACTTTATATATCTAGAATGTATATTGTGTGTATTCTATATAATATATAATGAAGGTTGATATACATAACCTTTTCTTAATGGTAAGCAAATCTGGTTCATTTATGGTAGGGCAGATTTCACCTGTGCCGCCATGGATAAATCAATGTTAATGACGGAATGCAATAGAGTTACCCTACTATGTAAACAGAAGCATAGATACCCAAGAATACAAAATATGATAAGAGTTTTGATTAGTCATAACATCATTTAACTGACCCCTTCCCTCAATTTATCTGGCCTATCTGCCACCATTTAGTTAAAAATATTACAGGGATTACAACATGACTGCCTTCAGATTCTCATTGTACAACTCTAAAAGCATACACTTATTCGATAGCCTTGAATTTCAGCAGAAAATATTTATAAGAGGTATGCACTTCAAAATATATCATATTTGTGGAGAATATTTTAAGTTATAGATATGTACACATGATGCCAAGTTAATGTAGCTTTAGTATAAATGCTATGAAGGCAAGTTCATTCCGAAATATTAACATAATTTTTCCTATAAATTGTAGAGAGCAAAATAATGGAAAATTTCTCAAAGACCTAAAGCAGGAGATGAAACAGGAACAAAATGAGTGTTTGCTCAACCGTAATTGCGGAGCAATCAGTTTAATTTTCTCACAGTTGATTTTGTTTAATTAGGAGTTGACATTAGCTAACTTCACAGTTCTACATCATTGTGAAAAGAAAACAGGAGGTTTTGACATATTGTGCCTTTACTATTCAAGAAATATCATTCAGTGAGTGTTTCATATACATTTTTATTTGTATGGTTTTTTCACTGAAAATAATGCCTGTAAGTTTCAGAATACAACAATAGCTCAACTTATCACAATAGAGAAATACATATTGTACTAATCCCTTTTAAAATTAGTGCTAATGTAGCATAAGGGAAATGAAATTCAACAAGAAAAATGGAAATTTACGTTTTTAGCTCTGAAACTGAACACTGATTCTCCAAAAATCATTTTCATCAATAAAATCTGTCCAAATGTGTGGAATATATGCAGCATTTAGGCAAATGTCACCATTATTTCTTGACCAGACATGGTTCGAGGCCCATGTTCATCATGTCCTTTATTATATCATCCATGCATATTTAGACTGCAAATGACTTTCAGCTATTTAAATACATAATCATGATATAATGTCCATGGCTTTATAGAGTCCCAGCATAATTTTGCATATATTCTTCAACTTTGTTCTTTTACAGTGAAGTACTGTGACAGCTACTTACAACAGAGATATCTGAAGTCATCTAGCTTACAATATCATATTGAATGTTCATAGATGGTAAAACAAAGAGGAAAGCAGATAAACTTTATTAAAAAGACACTTTATTTCCTATCATAAGCATGACATGACTGTAATTAGTAATTATTTTTTAAAAGGCAAGTGGACTAAGGAATTTGCATAATATCTCCCTACTTGGTAGAAATCTGTTATTATCTTATTAAGTAAGACAGCATCATAGTTATATAATAATTGCTTTAGAATTATATAAAGGTGATTTTCTATTAAGATATGGCAAGTAGTGATAGCGAGACTGAATTAGATTATTAATACTGTTGTTTTGAAATTGCAGTTCAGTGATATTTTGGGATTACTGTATACATTAAGAAATGGAAAACATCATGATAGCTTCCTCAAACTGCAGTGTATGATCTTTCTAGGTGGTCAATGTAACAAAGAGAAATAAGTGAATTACTAGGATCATGGAAGTGTAAACAGAACACTTTTGTGATACCTGCTAATCTTAATTAAATGATTGCAGTTAAGTTTATGTAAGCTAGTGAAAGCCATGTATTTTGTAATCTTTTCTGCTCCCATGTATAGAATCACTTATATAAGATTTTAAATGTTCCCCAATTTACCCTTCATTCAGCACAGAAACTCTTGCATTTATCCAGTTCTACTGTAGTGTTTTTTTTTTTTTTTTTTTTTTTTTTTTTGTCTTGTCTTGAGTAAATATTTTCACTTGTGTTTAATTATAATTAATGAGATGTTGTTTTGTTTGTCGACGGG